>JAAKBH010000564.1:0-201185 GCA_019776075.1 Amaranthus palmeri
TAATATATACTTATATATATATATATATATATTATCTATCTATTATATCTTCCTATATCTATATCATAATATAACTATATATATATATATAATATATTATATAATATATATATCTATAATAATATTATATAATCTAGATAATATATATAAATATCTATATATTTATCTATATATTCCTTTTGGGGTTCTTCTACTGATTGTAACAGAGGTGTTTGGAGAACCCTCCCCGGTTTAAGAATTATGGTACTTTGGATGAAAGCTTCACCTTGGACGCCCCATTGAAGGTTTCTTCAGGTTTCTTCTGACTGTGGAGTCTGGAAGGCAGGTCCTTGTAGTAGAAAGTTATTTTTTCCAAAGAAAGTTTCGATATAAATACCCAAAACCACATTTCTCCTGAGGGTATTTCACTCAGTTACTTCTCTCTTGGGAAAGTGGTCATAGCAAATTGATTCTAGTGTGGAAAATATTGAGGCTTGTAGTGGTAATGTGGAGGGGACCACGCCTAGTAAATTATGTTGGAAGGGGGATAATCGTGCACGTGTGCTCAGAAGAGGATGGTAGGTGTTGAAAACATTGGTCTTGGCTTGTCAAAAAGCTACTGATTTTGTTGAAAGGAGTGTTCATTGTCTTGAGGCTAGTACGCCTACTTTGCCAAGTACTCATAAAGCTGATTCTCTCACTTCTACTGTTTCAAAGACTAGTAAAAGGGTGCAAAAATGGAAAAAAATACACAGAAATGTTTCTCATTCTTTGATCAGTGAAGTCCCTCCTCAACTAGTGGGTGAAAAACATGGCTTGGATAAGGAATGCAGGAATGATAATGAGCTTCAGGGTGATGAAAGGGGTCAATCTAAGAAAAGGATCGTCCCTATGGAGGTTGATAATGTTCTGTCTTCGGAAACTGAAAACGTGGCGGGCCTCACGAATTGGGCTCTCGGTGCTCAATGAATGCAGCTTTATTCTGGAACTGTCGAGGCCTTGGGAGCTCCTCGGCGGTAAATTCGCTCTATTCTTTAGTGCGAAAATTCTCCCTTGAGTTATTATTTCTCAGTGAAACAAAAAGTAATTTTTCAGAGATCAAGAAAGTTCAGAGTAAAATTCAGTTTGATAGGTGCTATTGTGTGGAGGCTAATGGGCGAGCTGGTGGATTAGCTTTTTTCTGGAATAATATGGTCAACGTGGAGGTTCTGGGGTCTGATGACCATCACATTGATGTTTGCATAAAAGGCCTGGATGGTGGAGATTGGCGTTTGACTTGTATTTATGGGTGGCCAGAGAATAATCAGAAAGTTCGAACTTGGGATATGATAAACAGTATTGGTGCCACTGTTGATATGCCGTGGTTGATAGGTGGTGATTTCAATGAAATTCTCCACGAAGCTGAAAAACGAGGTGGGTTGGCTTGTGATTTCAATAGCATTTCTGCTTTCCGGGATTGTTTGGATAGAAACGGGTTGATTGATTTGGGTGCTATGGGTCATCTCTTCACTTGGAGCAACAAGAGAGCTGACGGTTTCATAGAAGAAAGACTTGATAGATGTATTGCTACTGATGATTGGAGGATTTCTTTCCCTGATGCTTTGGTTGAAATATTGTGTGGGATAGTTCCGATCATAGTCCCTTGGTTCTTCATTTTAATGGGCTGGCCGCAAATGCGAGGGAGGAGTATAGGAATGGAAACAGGCTCTTTAGGTTCGAAGCTAGATGGACCCATGTGGAAGACTTTGATCGTTGTATGGAACATTTTTGGGGCGTGTCAAAGAGCAGACATGTATCATGGCAGAATATTATGGAGGAGTGTAGTAAGGCTCTCAAAAAATGGAATACTGATGTTTACATGGTGAATTATAGTAGGCTTGGTTGGCTCATGAAGAGATTGAAGAAGCTTCGCAAAATGACTTCTTCACCTGCTGTGATGGATGAATACAGAAGAGTGGAACAGGAGATTCGTACCTTACGACAGCAACAGGAAACGGCTGCGTGGCAGCGCTGCAGACCTTTCGTGCTTAAGGATGGGGACAAAAATACGGCATATTTTCACTCGAAGGTCTCAAATCGTAGAAGACGAAATAAACTGACATGTCTTGAGGACAGAAATGGGATTCGTTTCAGGAATCAGGAGGGAATGAAAAAAGTAGTGATGGACTATTTCACTGATATTTTTACTTCTTCTAGAGCTGAAATTGGGGTTGATGATTTAGACTTTATTGATCACCGTCTATCAACTTCTATGCAGGATCATCTTACTAGCCCTTTCGTCCGTGAGGAAGTGCAGAAGGCTCTTTCCGAAATGCATCCCTGTAAGTCTCCTGGTCCAGATGGCTTTCCCGCTTTATTTTATAAACGATACTGGAATTTTGTGGGGGATGATATTTGTAGAGTTGTCTTAAATTTCTTGAATCATGGGGTCATGCCTGAGGGATTAAATCATACTCATGTGGTTTTAATTCCTAAGATTAAGAAGCCTACTAAGATGACTGATCTTCGACCTATAAGTCTGTGTAATGTGTCGTATAAGCTGATTTCGAAGGTTCTGGCGAATAGACTTAAGGTGTTTCTCCCTGAAATTATTGATGAAAATCAGAGTGTTTTTGTTCCTGGTCGTCTTATTACTGATAATATTCTGCTGTCTTCTGAGGTGTTTCATGTTATGAAAAATAACCAAGCTAAGAAACGGGGATCGATGGCTTTGAAATTAGATATGAGTAAGGCCTATGATCGCATGGAATGGGATTTTCTTGCCTTAGTCATGATTAAGATGGGTTTCCCGGCGCTGTGGGTTGATCGTGTGATGAAATGTGTTACTTCTGTCACTTTTTCTTTTTTGGTGAATGGGGAAGCTACAGATGTTCTTATTCCGAAGAGAGGGTTGCGTCAGGGCGACCCTTTATCTCCCTATTTATTCCTTATTGGTGCGGAGGGGTTGGGGGCGCTTATTCGAGCGGCCCACTCTAATAATCATATTCATGGGATTGCTGTGTCTCGTCGTGCCCCTATTATTTCTCATTTGTTTTTTGCAGATGACAGCATGATTTTTGCCCGGGCTAATGTTCGTGAGGCTGAAGCGATTTTGGAGATTCTTAGACGATATGAGGCTCTCTCGGGCCAAACGATTAATGTTGATAAAAGTGAAGTCTCTTTCAGTAAAGGGTTGGCTCAGGATATTCGAAGGCGTGTTAGTAATGCTCTGGGGTTCAAAGAGGTTCTTAGCCACGACAAATACTTAGGCTTGCCTACCATTTTTGATAGATCAAAGAAAATCTCTTTCACAGGCATAAGAGACCGTATATGGAAGAAGCTTCAGGGGTGGAAGGAGAAACTTCTTTCTAAAGCTGGAAAAGAGATTCTTATCAAGGCTGTAGCCCAATCGATCCCGACTTATGCTATGAGCTGTTTCAAGCTCCCCAATTCTTTTTGTGTTGAGGTTGAGCGTATCATTAGAAATTTTTGGTGGGGTACGTCAAACTCGGAGAGGGGTATTCCGTGGAAAGCTTGGAAATCTTTGTGCAGGCCAAAAGGTGAGGGTGGTTTGGGTTTTCGTGATTTAAGTCTTTTTAATAGTTCTTTGCTTGCAAAACAGCTGTGGCGTCTTCATACGCATCCTTCCTCCTTGCTTGCGAGATCCCTTAAGGCTAAATATTTCCCCTCATCTTCTATTTGGGAGACTAACGTTGGGTTCAACCCGAGTTATGCTTGGAGGAGTATGTGGAGCTCCCGCCCTATTCTTGAACTTGGAACGAGATGGCGCATTGGAGATGGGAAATCGGTGAAAATTTGGAAAGACGCTTGGATTGGGAATGATGGAACTGGAAAGCTGATATCATCTGTCAAATTTCTTGATGAGAATGCTACTGTGGATGTGTTGATCGATCGTGATAATAATAGGTGGCGTACTGAGATTTTGGAAGCCGCCTTCCTTCCAATCGACATTGATAGGATCCTGCAGATTCCTATTAATTTCTCTGGGGGCAGTGATGAACGAATATGGGCTGCTAGCAATGATGGGATCTTTAAAGTCCGAGAAGCGTATAAGTTGGCTCTCAAGGCTTACGATGAGATGCCAAGTTCGAGTGGTACTGATTCCATTTGGGGCAAACTGTGGAAGCTGAACATTCCCCCCAAAGCCAAATTATTTCTATGGAGGGCTACTTGGGATATTCTTCCACATGGTGCCAATCTTACGAAGAAGGGTATAGCTGATGTGGAAAAATGCCAACGCTGTGGTTTGGTGGAAACGAATAGCCATGTTCTTAAGGAGTGCAAGTGGGCCAAAGATGTCTGGGATCTCTCTATGGGTGCTAACTCTACCCCTCACTTTCATTCATTTCGTGATTGGTTGGGTGATATTCTGGACAATAGATCCAAATCAGAGGCTGAATTTTTTGGTACCTGTGCGTGGCAGATTTGGTCTTCGAGAAATTAGTTTTGGTTCGAGAAAATTTATGTTGCTTCTGACTTATGTTACAAAAGAACTCAAGATATCTTGATGGAGTATAGGAAGGCCAACGGTTCTTCTGATGTGCAGATGGATAAGCGTGGCTGCACAAAATGGAAACCCCCTGATTTGGGGTATTTGAAGGCCAATGTCGATGCAGCTGTGGATACTAAAGAAGATAGGGTTGGTTTGGGGATCGTTTTTAGAAATTCTGATGGCGAAGTAGTGCTGGCTGCTTCCAAAACAGTATGGCCCTATGTGAATGTAGAAAGAGCTGAGATGGAAGCCTTCCTGTGGGCTGCTGAACTTGCTAAGGAGAAAGGCTGGGATAACATCATACTGGAAGGGGATGCACTCACGGTTGTGAAAGCGTTGCAACGTCAGATCACTCGAAGTTTGCACAATCAGATTCTGATCAATAACATTTTAAGTGTGCTGTCCGATGTTAATTCCTGTCAGTTTAACTTTTGTTATCGTGAAGCAAATAACGTCGCTCATAGGCTTGCTAGATGGGCCGTTACTAGTGTTTGTTCTAGGGTGTGGCTTAGTGGTGGTCCTGATTGGATCTCTGACATTGTAATTTCTGATATTTCTTCTTAATATTAAGCCCTTCCGTTGATTTCCAAAAAAAAAAAATGTTATATGAGAATATTGGCCAAAAGTCATTCAGTTATGTAGTATGCCGCTTTTTAGATTAACTCTAGAGTCATTACTCAACTCTTACTCTCTTAACTAATACTTTTAAGGTGAAGGGTCATGATCTACATGGTACGGATATGACTTCTACATATAATTTTATTAACAAATACTACCGATAATAGATAAACTCTAGTTCATTAAAGGAATAAAATATTCATGTTTGTTGGCTGCGTCTTATAATTTTACATTCAAGATGTCAAAAAATATTCCCACCAATTCTCTTAAAGTGTTCACTTTTTCTGGACACAAATTTTAAGAGTATGGTGATTGAGATAGTTTAAGTGATTATTATAATTGTAAGGTAGTAGTTGAAGTATTTAAAGTGATTCTAATAGTTATAAAGGTGATAGTTGGGGTATTTTAGGTAATGTAAGTGGGGGTATTATGGTATTTACTTGTATGAACATAGATTATTTACGTAAAAAATCTATGTAACAAAAGGAAAGTGGACAAATAGGGTGAATTGACCAAAAAAAAAAGTGGACATTTATAGTAAGTTGAAGGGAGTATTGTTTAGTTCGTTAAAGAGATACCTCATAGTCTGTGTCGATATTTGGCATAGAGTGTCTACATTATCTCATTGCTGATATACGCATGACTTAATGAGTCATTCCAATAGACGATGAAATAGATGATGAAGTGATTTAAATCATGTGTATATCTAATTCATTAAATCATCTATTTTTGCAATACCATACTATATCACATTTCAAATGGGTTTTTGTCAGTTCATATGAATCAGATATTAACATAATTTAATGAGTCATTTCAATATACGATGAAATAGACAATTCAAAATCATAAATGTGGCAAACTTTTAAAATAAAAGCCAACACAAATCTATACAATATTCTAATCAAAACACAATTGACATAGCAACTCAAAAAATTGATAAGTTATCATCTTCTCATGAGATATGTTCCCTTCTTTAAGCAAAGATTATGTCATTGAATAAGGATGATTATAGGAATCTTAAATGTAAATAAGGATGATTATAAGATGCATGCTTAATTTTCACCATCATTAAAACTTTGATTGGGACTAAAACATATATTAATAAAATTTGAAAAAGAATGTAATAAATAATATTATATAATAAACATGCACAAATTACTATATTTTGTATTTAATTTACAAACGCTATTGATCTATATTTATTTACAAAAACATTCATTTAATCACAAATTAATTATGTTATGTTCAAATATACTTAAAAAAATTCACTATAATGCTAATTATATTTTAGCCACAATTTACATTAGTCCACTGCTTTATCATTATTATAATCATAACTATAAAAAACGTTTGAATTCCATTTTTCATAAATGTAATATAAATGTGTTTTAAGAAATAATTAAAATTAATGTAATATTACGCAGGACTTATCCAATTTATTTGTTTTTTACATCAAAAATGAAAAAATTGTAAATTACACAGGGATTATCTAGTAGAATGATAATTCAAAACCCATTTGGAATGTTAGAAGTCATAATTTATACTCTCTCCTATCTAATTCAGTAGTACCATTTAATTTTTTTTTTACACTTATTGAGACATCATTTTAATTCTCAATATCTACTATTACTTTCAATGGTCATCAAGAACATTTGAGTTTACTAATTTTAGTATTTCTTTCTAAATTTAATTTTAGCATCTAGTTACGAGGGAATATTTAATCATAATATCTATTCAAGTGTATCACAATGATAACATCATTAGCACTTTGAGTTTTATTATACTCCCTCCGTTCCCTATTGATGTTCCCATAGGGAATGTTCACGGGTATTAAGAAAAATGGAATCTTTTATATAGTGGAGATATTATTTTATTGAATAATAAATTTGATGGAGGAAAAGTGGGGACCACAAATATTAAAAAAGTATTTTAAAAAAGTTAGTGGAAAAAAATATGGGGACCACAACTAATTAAAAAATGTTTTTATGTAGTTAGTGTGGGGACCATAAGAAATATAAAAATGTTAAAATGGAGTTAGTGGAAGATATGTAGGCCCATAAGGAATATAAAAATGTTAACATTAGGATGGTTGAGGTTAATTTTGTCCAAAATGTGTGATATAAATGGAAAGATTCCTTATGGGAACAACAATTGGAACACCCCAAAATGGAAAGTGGGAACTTTTTTAAGGAACGGAGGGAGTATATTATGATTATGATTACATTTAGTACAAATTTGCTAATACTTAATTGATAATAATCAAGCAAATCCGAGAAGTGGTAAAAGGTTATTTTATGATGACTTTGCTAAATTTTGGTCAAAGATCCTACATGTTATAAACCCCTACAATCTGTAATATACAAAAGTATGAACTGTGCATAGCACAATTATAATCCTAGTTTTAATTTAGAGAAAACTATTACTACTATTAAGTACTTATAATTATCAAGAATAAATTGTTGGACTTTAGAGTGTATAGCGGTCATCGGAAAGGTTTAGTTAATTATATTAAATAAGTAAATTTAATTAAATTAATTAAGTTTATCCCAAGTTTCAAAGTTTGCAAGGAAAATTGTAAAAAACGAGTCGAAGACATGCGCGCGGCCCGCGGCCTAGTGTGCGGCACGCGGAGGCTGGCAGAATGATTTGCGCAGCTTGCGGTCTTTTACGCGGCCCGCGCATACCCTGCTTTGTGCGGAGTTCTTCATAGAAATCGTTGTTTTCTATTTTGTTGGTTATTTTACAACTACCAACGATTATTATGGTTATTATAATCAAGTTTATTGGGGTGTAAGGGTTGAGTGGAAGACGTTTTTGATTCCTGAATCAATCTCGTGTTTCATGGATCGACCTTATGCTTTGTGAAGGGACATGTTGCTTCATGAACCGGTGTGATCTATTCTATAAATAGAATGCTTGTGTGTTGTTTACATATCACTAGTGGAAAAAAGCCTATTGGCTGCGGTTTTTATGGCACTATAGGCTGCTGTTTTGCACCCAAGCCCTTGTGGTAGCAGCTAATTATATAACACAATGGCTGCGGTTAAAAAACGAAGCAAAAAATTGGTCATTAGCTGCGGTTCTAAGGCTTGACGGTAGCCAATAACATGATTTCAGAAACGTAATTTTTGGTCAACTTTTTGGCTGCGGTTGACCCATGTCCGCAGCCTTTGTTAAGGTTTTTTTTTATTTTTTTTTTTGTTTTAATGATATATGTATAATAAATAATAAATATCAGCATTAATTATAAAATAATAAATATTTAACAATAATCAACCCTCGATATCAGCATTAATTATCACAAATTATAATATATATAATATAGATAAATATAATTGTACATACACCTAAATACTACGAATTATGTACATAATCTACCAATATGTAAAATTAGAAATAAACACGGCCACTTTGTCTTTGACTTTGCGTAATTCCATATCCGTCAATTCGCGTGTTTACCTTGGAGTGTTGTAAATAATCAACGTATTAAAATAAATAATTATTAAAAAGTTAGTACATATAATATATTTGATTTATATATATTATAATTTAACAAAACATAATAACTAAAAAAATACTTAAGGAATCAATATGGAATCAATACTTTGTACCCCGACTTTCTTCACGGCGTCTATAATATCATCCATAAATTTAAAAATGTAGTAGCCGCAATGAATGCTATTTTTTTGTTGAAAACACTAAGACAAAAAATATTATATGTGTTAGTGCCAAATTAAAAACGCTTCAAAACCGTTAAAAAGGCAACTTAACACTTAATTTCAAGCATATGACAATTATTTTCGATTCGAACAACTACAACACAATAATATATACCAAATAGTATTGTGTACCAAGTTTCATGCATAACAAACCAAGTTTAAGTTATTTTACGCGCGAAAATGCCAAAAATCATTCAAAACCGTTAAAAACGCAACTTAACCCTTAATTTCAAGCATATGACATATTATTTTCGATTCTAACAACTTCAATACAATAATATATATCACATAGTTTTGTGTGCCAAGTTTCGTGCATAACAAACCAAGTTTAAGCTATTTTAAGTGCGAAAGTGCCAAAAATCGTTCAAAACCGTTAAAAACGCAAGTTAACCCTTCATTTCAAGCATATGACAATTATTTTCGATTTTAACAACTTCAACACAATAATATATACCAAATAGTGTTGTGTGCCAAGTTTCGTGCATAACAAACCAAGTTTAAGCTATTTTAAGTGCGAAAGTGCCAAAAATCGTTCAAAACCGTTAAAAACGCAACTTAACCCTTAATTTCAAGCAAATGACAATTATTTTCGATTATAACAACTTCAACACAATAATATATAACAAATAGTGTTGTGTGCCAAGTTTCATGCATAACAAACCAAGTTTAAGTTATTTTACGCTTGAAAATGCCAAGAATCATTCAAAACCGTTAAAAACGCAACTTAACCCTTAATTTCAAGCATATGACAATTATTTTCGATTTTAACAACTTCAACACAATAATATATATCAAACAGTGTTGTGTGCCAAGTTTCGTGCATAACAAACCAAGTTTAAGCTACTTTAAGTGCGAAAGTGCCAAAAATCGTTCAAAACCGTTAAAACGCAACTTAACCCTTATTTTCAAGCATATGACAGTTATTTTCGATTTTAACAACTTCAACACAATAATATATACCAAATAGTGTTGTGTGCTAATTTTCGTGCATAACAAACCAAGTTTAAGCTATTTTAAGTGCGAAAGTGCCCAAAAGACCACTTGCAAAAATCAGACGAGCAACCCACCTTGCATGGTCTTTCCAAGGTAGATACGGGTAGTTGGGAAGGCAAACAAGAGAGATTTGACATCTCTATACATGGATCTTTCATGAAAGCCCCTAAGTACCTCCTCTCAATTGAAGAAGGACCCTAAGAAACTAAGCCAAAGGTCGTATGCTCAACAAAGAAGGATGTTAAGTACTGTGCAAATTCTGACCAAATAAATGTCGAGCAACCTACCTTTTGTGGTCTGTACAGTGTTTCTCACAAAGCTCCAGGCCAAGTGAGGGGCAGTTATGGATTCTCCATACCAGGATCTTCGCAATGAGACCTTATACACACTTTAACAAGCACGGGAAGACATCCAAAAAGAGAGCTAAAGGTCCCCCGGTCGCAGCCACTGTGTTTTTTTTTTATTTTGTCTATTAGCTACGTACATCTTTAAACCGCAGCCAATTAGCTGCAGCCAATAGCTTTTTTTCCATTAGTGTATGCATTTTCTGATCTCTTCTCTTCTCGAGCACTTCACATCGAGAACTTGCAATCCTTGATTGTGATTTTAAATATTTCATTCCATTTAAGTTTTTCTTATGTCATTCTAATTTCCATGTGCTAGGAAATTAGTGTTATTCTTTGCATCTCAGAACGTATTTCCGTTTTGTACCTAAGCACCGAGGTAGGAAGGAAATAACGTTTTACGAAAGGGCATCTCGCCTAAAATTAATATCAAGTTCCAACAAAATCTTCTTGTTATTTTATTCGTGTTGAAGATTGGTGTATCGAAGATATCTGTGGAGTATATAAGTAAAATTCTTGATCGTCATATGTAATTTGGTTTCTCTATCACAAACTTGTATCTTTAATTTATTTTTCTTTTATAAATTAAAGAACATTTTCTAACATAAATTACTACACCAAAAAGCTCATCAAAATTTTGTTCATTATTACATAATAAATACTCCCTCCACCCCAAAATTATTGTTGTCCACATTCCTTTTTGGGTCAATTCACCCAAATTGTTCACTTTCTATTTTTGGCAAAGATGTTTTACCTAAATATCCTATGTTCACACATGTAAAAATCATAATACCTCTACTTATATTATTTAAAATATCTCAACTACCACCTTTACAATTATTATAATCATTTAAATACTCCAACTACTACATTTATAATTATTAATCATTTAAAATACCCCAACCATCACTTTCTTAATATGCATGACCAATCCAAAATAGACAATATAAAGAGAACTGGAAGGAGTATACCATAACGCATATTAAAAAATAATAAATAATGCAAATATGACATCAATAGAAATAACATATCTTTATATTTTTTTGAATACTTGTAGGACATTTTTGGAAGAAATTAAACTTTTAGGTAGGAAGAAATTAAACTTTTAGGTAGGAAGAAATTAAATAGGATTGTAATTAGGAAATTGAAAATCTAAAATTCTGACTACGCAACCGACTGATTGCCGACCAACCCTCATCTTCATCCTAATATTCCAATTAAGGGGGTGTTTGGTTTAGTATTTTTTTCCTATAGGTAACGGATTCCATTAACGCAATCCATTACTTGTTGTTTGTTATAAAAATTGGATAAGCATTACCATTACTTGGGGGTAATGGTTACCATTACTTTGTTACCTCTCTAAAAGTTGTGGAAACAATTATCTTTTCTCTCCACAATCTCACAAAGCTGCTATATACAACAAGTTTCACCATTAATGTCCCCCCTTATTAGTTTTATTGTTTGTTACCCATTACTTTTTAATTTCTTATACCAAACAAAATTTAACAATGACACTTATTGTTACCTTTACCCTTTCTTATCAATTCCCTTTCCATTTCCTTTTCTCTCTTAATACCAAACGCTCCCTAAATACCGATATAAAAAGCCATTCGGTAATTGCCGACTATATATTCAATCGGCATTCTGTCGGAATTTCCTACTAATCTTTGTTTGGTAGGAGTTTAATTAGTCGGAAGTCCCTACTGATGAACATGGTTAGTCCAGAAGTTATTCGAAAGATTCCCACTACTTTGAGGTTTGTCGGTGGCGCTAGTCCATGTTTCACCATTTTTTGTAGTGTTAGGGACTCAACGTAAGTGAATTAAAAGTGAAATGAACTAGAAACGGTGGCGGACTCAGGATTTTAGAAATGGGGTTGCACAATATTTTAACATGTGTATTTTAAAGTCTAGTTTAATCGATATTTAATCTTTGCATTACTAAATAAAGCAATAGATATAATAATGCATATAAAACACAAAAATTAAATAAACTCCACTAACTTATACTCCCTCCGTTTCTTTTTGTTTTTTCCACATTACTAAAACGGGTAGTTTCATAAGTTTTTTCACTTTAGAATACTTTCCATTTTTGGAAAGTTTTCATCCTACTTTTACCCCTTAAAACCCCACTTTTCTTACTTTATACTACTCCCTCCGGTCCAGTTTAGATGCCCATTTGACTTTTGGCACTATTCACTCATCACTCTTAATTTGTATTTTACTCTTAATCTATAAGTAAAAACATAGTCATGTGGGATCTTGTTTGATTCGTCTCAATATAAGGATTATTAATATCCATTTTTTATAATTTTTAATTAAGAATAATTAGAGATATTAAGAGTTAAAATGTTGTCTCGGCATGTGTGAAAAGTCAAATGGGACATCTAAACTGGAACGGAGGGAGTACTATTTAATTGTTTTATCTCTCATACTTTCAATACAATCATTACATAACACTATTATTTAATTATTTTTTCTCTCATACTTCTAATACAATCATTACTTTTCACTATTATATAACTAAAATAATACCTACTACCACCAAAGATTCCATTTTTCTTAATCTTGGTGAAAAATCCAAATAGGAAAATCAAAAAGGAACGAAGGGAGTAAGTCGTTATTGTATATCAAAATAAAGAAAGCATCTTTATCTCTAACAAAATTGTGAATGTAATTGTGTTATCAACTTAACCGCAAAATTGTGAACATGTCTGTGTTATAGATTTACAATTATTATTATCATTAAGTATCAAGGAATCAATAAACAAACAAATACACATGTACATATACACAGTAAAAACAAATTTAAAGTCATAAATTTTACATGAAAAAAATATTATCATAAATCAATTAATCAATGATTTTTTAAAATTACAATTTACAAATTTTACTTGAGATTCGCGTGAATTGTTAATCGATTAAATTAAATCATAAAACTTAAAAAGTCATTGTTACCGATTGTAGACGATTCTATGCTACAAAAATCCATTTACAATAAAAAGTATTAAAAATTTGATTATTAACAAAAATGAAGGATAATTTTCTAATTTTTTCCACTAAAAATTATGACGGAGTATATAGAAAATGACAGACCCACTATTATAGCAGTCTTTCACTTTCACCCACATATTTTAGCATTAACTATTTTCAAGTGATTAATTAAGTATTTGACTCTAGAAAGTGGCAAGCATTTTAACATATTCAATCATCTTATACAAATATGATATTGCAAAACTAGAAGTCCAAAATTTACATACTCCCTCCTATTCTCCATAAGTGTCCCATTTGCTTTTTAGGTACTGTTCATCTCTTACTCTTAATTTGCATTTTATTATTAATCTATAGGTTAAAATATAGTCAAGTAGGATCTTGTTTGATTCGTCTCAATGCAAGAATTATTTATATCAACTTTTCGTAATTTTTAATTACGCACAATTAAAGATATTAAGAATTGAATAAGTACATTGGATAGAGTGCATAAAGCAAATGGGACAGTTATGGTGAATAGGAAGGAGTATTATATTTATAAGACTTTAAGGACATAAGATGACCGGACTGTACCAAATTAAAGTGGCATTTTTCTGAATTAAAAATATGACACTAACAAGTACTCTAAACCCAGGTAGCACACCAAATAGAACGGTTAGCTATAAGTATACACAAATTATTGTGAGAAACAGTCTGTTCAAAAGATATATTAGTTATAGTGGTTAAATAGTTCAATTAATACAAATTAAAGAGAAAATAATAATGTGGGCTTCTTGTCTTGAGGTCGCAAAAGTAGTTTTTACCTAAAAGATAATCACAACTCACAAGTGTCAATACCCAAGTATTGGAGTTTTAAAGATTTAGCATGGATAATTGGTGTAGCCTAAAATAAGAACGGAAAGTGATGGTTGTAAATTGCTGAGAAATCCAAATTAAAGTTCTCTTCCATTTGTAAATGTAGCTGATAAATGGATCATGGATGAAATGATGAAATGACTATGATTAAGGTTTCTCATTCAACCGAAAGTTTGAAGATAAAGATGAAGCAGTCACTCAAAGTGTAACAATGGCCTAACCAATAAGAATTACGCATATTTTAAGGGCAAATTTAGTAATATAAAGTGAGTTGAATGTTTATTTTTATAGAGTTGTTTGAATTGAAGTGTAATAAACTATAAAGAGTACTAATGAAGAAATGAGATTGATATATGTCAAACTATTATTTAATATTTTTCCATGCAGTCATGGCAGCTGGTTAATTATTGAAAATCATTTCCTAAATATACTAGAATTTATTTAAGGTGCAGAACAAGATTTGATCAGCTTTATTATTTTCCAATGTGATTTCTATACAACTTCCAAATTGAAATATGACTAAATGTAAATACGTATCATTTTTCAATACGATTTCCAAGATAAAAGAATATTTTGATATAGCAAATTTATATTTGAACTTTATTTAACAGGTGTAGAATAATAATATAGTTCCTAAATTTTCAGTGTAACTTTTTTAATTTATTTACCAACCATAAAATAATTACAATAAAATCATCTTTGTGGGAAAACATATAATATAAATTTTTTCTAGCATTGTCTATGGAAACATATATTTAGAATATTATACACATAATATATACAAGAACAAAATTAACTCAAAAACTTTTTTCCGATCTTCGTCCATGTCACGAATATCTATCTAGTTATATATATATATAAAGAGTAAATTAATGTCAAAGTCAAAAAATAAGGTTAGTTAGATATTGCAAGGGCGAATCTAGTACTATAAGCTTTTTATGATCAAACTCTTACTACTATGGAAAAAACATCATATATATGACAAATATTTCTATTACTTCATAAATACTTC
The DNA here is from genome assembly GCA_019776075.1 of Amaranthus palmeri. Classification (NCBI taxonomy): domain Eukaryota; kingdom Viridiplantae; phylum Streptophyta; class Magnoliopsida; order Caryophyllales; family Amaranthaceae; genus Amaranthus; species Amaranthus palmeri. The sequence goes on from JAAKBH010000564.1 coordinate 15,003, forward strand.
AACTTACCTTTATTTTATTAGTTTGACTTTTTTTTTACATAAATATGTATTCTCATTTAAACAAGGCCGATATTTTATAACAATTCTACATTAAAGGGTTTTATAAATAATTAGTATAGAAACTCGTGCAATAATGCAAACGTTAGAATAAAATTTTATATAATTATTATATTCTAAATAAAGATGCAATTACATGTTATTAGTATAAACTATAATTTTTTGTACACTTTAATAAACAATTTTAGAATATGTACTAATTTCAATAAATAAAAATTTGATTGTTAATACAAGTATTAACTAAAACTGTCAAACTTTTTAAGGCAAATATGTGTAATCAACAATTTTTATATGATAATTTTTTCTCATTCACAAAATAATTTTTGATTGTCATGTATACATATTTAGAAATTAAAATTTTGATTAAAAATTTTATTAATTAGCAAATACTTCAATATAAAAAAATATACATTCTAAGAAACTTTAATCGAAAATCTTATGTGTCTTTTATATTCAAAAATATTATATTCTAAGAAAATTAACAAAATATATCTAATTGTGATATACTACTCATATATTAAATGAATGAGTTAATGCTAACTTTGGTAAGACATATTCCATATGTCAAATCACTAAGAGAGTGCCACATAAAATTGTACATTTTTTTATAAGATTGTATGATATGATATGATGATTGTATGATTCGTACAATAATTTAGATAAACACTCGAACCCACAAGATTTTGCAAAAAACATATGACGAACAGAAAGTATATAAAAAGTTGACAGACCCACTATTATAGCCAGGGGCGAAGCCACACCGGGGCCGGCGGAGGCCCGGCCCCCCTTGCCAAAAATGTGATCCTTTATAATTTTGGTTTCGGCCCCCCTTATTAATATATTATATAATTTAAAGAGTGCTTAATTGTAATAAAAATTACTATAGGTCAATGGTTGAGGTAACATATTTGTAATTTAAGCTAAAGATCAATCCAAATTGGAACTATTATTTTTTAGTAGACTAATAATTTTAATTTACACAAATTCTCATATGAGACGGTCTTACGGTGAGACCATTTTAATTGCTAGGGCCCAATGTACATTTATTTTTAAAGTAATGACTTTTTAGTTTTAAAGTTACACTTATAATTAACCTTAAAGTGAGCACTTAAAGTGATCACTTAGACAAATGGACTTACTTGTATAGACTCGTCTCATGATGAGACGGTCTCATATAAGATGCGTAGATTTAATTTATACTATAAAGTCATTACTATATGTCTTTCATAATTCACATTCATCTTTTTTTGTTTGTGTCTTTATATTTTTGTTATCTTAATTTTAATAGTATTATTTTAGAGACTAAAAAGACAAATATATGAAGTCACAAATTTCAAATGGGTAAATATAGAAAAGCTTCAACTCTATATGTCAAATATAATTTTTGTTATGATTCAAGTTAATTCAGTCTATATCATTCAAATTTCCATAATTTAACTAGTTTTTATATAAAAAATAACTTGTTATTATAACGAAAATTCGGCCCCCCGTAATTATAAATCCTGGCTTCGCCACTGATTATAGCAGTCTCTCACTTTCACTCGCATAATTTAGCATTAACTATTTTTATAGTGATTAATGAAGTATTTGACTCTAAAAAGTGATGAGTATTTTAACATATTCAATTATTCTTGTACAATTATGATATTGCAAAACTGGAATTCCAAAATGTACATAGTGTAGACTTTAAGAGATAAGATGACTGTACTAAAGTAGCATTTTCTGAATTAAAAATATCGCACTAACAACTACTCTATTCCGAGGTAGAGTACTTATAGTGCCATTTGAAAATTAATTCTTATTTTATCTGCAAGGTGGGATTAAGAGTATCTTTTATTTTCAAGAGCTAATGCCATTTGAGAATCGATTTTATTTTATTTTATTTTTATTTTTATTTTTTTTTATTTAGAATCTATAATCTATAAAATTAATTCTTAGTCCTTTCCTCTTTGCGGTGATTATGGATGAAATCTCGAAATCCATATGGGAAACTGTACCATGGTGTATGCTTTTCGCCGACGATATAGTCTTGGCCGCAAAGACTAAGGAGGAGGCTAATAGTAAATTGTAAGAATGGAGGGAAGCCTTGGAGGGTAAGGGGATGCGCATAAGTCGCTCGAAAGACTGAATACATGCGATGTAACTTTAGTGGGATAGAATCGATAGGGGAGCCAGAGGTGTCCATCAGGGGAGAATTAAGTTGTTGCATGCACGTCCAAGTTCAAATATCTGGGTTCAGTGATTCAGAACAATGGGGAGATTGAGGGTGACGTTACTAACCGTATACAAACAGGTTGGCTTAAGTGGAAAACAGCGACTGGGGTGCTTTGTGATAAAAGATTTCCTAGTAGACTAAAGGGGAAATTCTACCGCGTTGCGATTAGGCCGGCTTTGTTGTACGGAACAGAGTGCTGGCCTGTAAAGAAGGCTTTCGAGCAGAGAATGGATGTAACAGAGATGCACATGCTGAGATGGATGTGTGGTAAGACAAGGATGGACAGGATTAGAAATCAGGAGTTTAGAGAGAAGTTAGGGGTTGCCCGCCTCTCTCTGCAAAGATGCGGGAGAACAGGCTCAGATGGTTTGGGCATGTGCAGAGAAGCACCCATGACGCTCCAGTGAGAAGGGTTGAACACATTATAGTGGAGGGCAAGAGAAGCCGGGGAAGACCTAAGAGGACGTGGGAGGAGCAAATTAACAGCGACCTGCTCAAACTACACCTCTCTAAGGACCTGACTAGGGATAGAGCCACATGGCGGCGCCTTATTCACGTCCTAGATTACTAGACTTGTTTGTTACTGTTTTGTGTCTTTCGTCGTCGCTATTCACTGCCTCTTTTACCTGTATCGTTTATAAATTTATAAATGATCCTTATGTTTGGCTAACGTGGGTGTAAGATGCAGGTTTCAGATTTTTGCAGGTCCTATCCTTGAAGACTATTATAGAGCCGAAGGACTCTTATGACCGCCCTCTCCTTCTGGGTATGAGACGCCGTCGACCTTCTTTCCCCGGACCCTGACCATAGAATATATATGTGCGTGAACACTGGGTATGATGATGATGATGATGAATCTATAAAAAATACTAATGAAGAAACAAGACTGACACATGTCTGCCTCTCCTTCATTAGTTTCCCGCCCATTTTCTCTGAATTGCAGCTGATTATTTTATGAAAATATTTTCCTAAATCAATTGAATTTATTTAAGTTAACAGAATACAGATTGGACGATTACAATATATTCTAGCAATATTTATTTAAGTTAATATAATCCAAATTTGACAATTACAATATATTCTAGCATTATTTATATAGTATTCAACTGGATTGCACGTAATATATTGGAGGCTTACAAACAATTATGCAAAGCAATTCTTTTTTCGTTTATAATTTTATTTCCAATCTATCTATTTATCAATCATCAATAAAATATACTAATGAAGAAACGATTAAGGACACATGTTATGTTCTCATTATAATTTTTTCCGCTTTTATTTTATTGTTGACATGAAGACTTTTGATGATTGACTTGATATTTAAAAAAATAATAATAAAAAACTAATGAATAAACGACTTGGGACACGTGTTATATTCTCATTAAAATTCTTTCCGCCTTTATTTTATTGTTGACATGAAAACTTTTGATGATTGACTTAATATTCAAAGAAATGATGTCTATTTTAAATACAGAATAGTAAGTCTTAAGCTTAAAATTTATATATTTTCAAAAAAAAAAGCTTAAAATTTATATTATATTTTATATTCAGTGTATACATATCTTATTATTCTTTTAAAAATATTTTATAATCATACATGATAATAATCTACAAATTAAGTTAAAATATAATATATTGATGAAAAATCTAAAAAATTCCAATGATAGGATCGTAGAAAAGAAAATAAGTTTTTTTAATGATAAACAAAGTATTCTATTACATTTTTAAATTGAACTAATTAAAATTTAATTTAATAGAAACTATTGACGGACATTTCTTGACTTTTTGAGTGATTTCATCGATATATTATAGCTTAACGATAATCAAATTGATAAAAAATATTGATTAATGATAATTTTTTGTCTATTTTTTTGCATATATATCTTTTAATATAATTGTATAACAAATTATTTAATTATTTGTTTTGTCAATTATACTATACAAGATTTGATGATTAAGTTTATGTTGTAAATAAATAAATTTATAAATTAATATTAATATATTCACATGAATAAATATTTATTTTATTCGTGTTTTACACGGAAATCTATCTAGTTATATATATAATGGAGAAAAGGAACACTGTTATTTGGGAACCTTAACCCGTCGCCATAAAAAACCCCGTGAGGGGAAAAAGCCATTGGCCTTTGGACCAAGAAACAGGCCACCCAAAACAAAGAGCATAGGGGTGGACTATGCTTATATGCACCAAAACAAAACTAAACACCTTACACACCCATCTATAACACCTATGCACCTTACACACCAACAATTTCTGCACTACACCAACAACAACAAACCTCCATACTATTACAAAAAACACACCAATACTATACATAAACATACAGTAAAATACAAGTCCAAGCTATTATATAAGATAATCTTCATTGCTCATGAAGGTAGAACTCAATGCAATGTCCAAACCAAGTATCTCCTTTGCCCATATTCGTACTCTTACCTTCAAAGTGTAGAGGAACTTACCTGCATCACGTTCCCCATTCTCGAACTTTAATTTATTTTTCTCAAACCACAGGGACCATATCACACATCCCAAGATGAGGTTCCAAAGTTTAACTCCACGTCGATGCGGCATCAAACTTCCCCAAGCTAGTGAAAACTGTGCTCAACAATTATGGAGAACACCCGAGACACCCCACCAGTTGAGGACATTCATCCAAGTGCCCCATGAGATCTGCAATTGAGCATAATATGAGAGTTTGTTTCCACCGAATCATCATAAAAAGGACACAACTCATTTTGGGGATCAATCAATCCACGATCCACAAGAGAATCCCCAGTTTTGAATTTCTCCAAGTTTGCAAGCCAAACTAATAGCAACTTTTTTAGGATGGATTGGAGAATATGACTCATACACTTTATTGACTATCTCCTTAGTGGGAAATCTAGAGTACTCGCCACCCATCCAACAAACACCATCCCTTTTGTCACGCTGTGGGGACACTTGTGCAACACAGACTTTAAGTCTTTCAACATCAGCAACTTCCCAGTCATACAAACGGCGCCTCCAGCAAAAGTCCCAAACCCTTCCATGTTCTTGCCACCCCCCACTTGGTTTATTGTAGCATCTCTCTGAATTGAGATAAGAAAGAGTCTAGTGAAAGTAACCTTTAGAGGACCTCCTGCACACCAATTATCATGTCAAAATAGTGTCGAGCTACCATCTGCCACACTTGCATACCTTCCTAAACAATATTCCGAATCAGAGTAATATCTCCATCATTAGAAAGCAAATGTGACCACACCCCACTTTTAATACCCTCAAAAGACTGTGATGATGTTTTCAAGCCTTTGATATTGCATATTGAGATGAGAATGCGTTTCCACAATGAGTTATCACACTTCGAGAATCTCCACCACCATTTGAATAAAAGAATTAGGTTCTTGTGCTATATATTACCTATCCCTAAGCCACCTAAATTCTTTGGAAGTTCAATCGACGACCATTTTATAGTAGGGATCAATCTCAAACCATTTGCAGAATTACCCCAAAAAAATCTCCTTTGTAGTTTTACAATTTTCTCAGCTACGGCTTTCGACATCTTAAACATGCTCATATAGTATATAGGCAGGCTATTCAGAACACTTTTGATCAATGTGAGCCTACCCGCTCTCGATAGCAACCTGGCCTTCCATGATGATAGTTTCTTTTCAATTTTGGTGATCACGGTTTCCATGTAGCATATTTATTCATATTATCCCCCAATAGTAAGCCAAGATATGTAACCGGACAGCTGGTGTGACAACACCCATTTTCGGCTGCATTGAACTTTGCCCAATCATGTACATTAGTGGACCATGAAATGATATGAGATTTGTTGTAATTTAGGCGTAGCCCTGACGTAATCGTGAAAACATCAAGCACCCTGAAATAGTTTGCAAAAATCCTGTTATTCCTTGGCACAAAGATTAGAGTGTCATCCGCAAACTGTAGATGTTTCAATCTAACATTATTATTACCAATGGAGACACCCTCAATGAGTCTTAGTTCCTCAGCTTTCTTCAAGAGACACACAAGCGCCTCGCTAACTAGGATAAATAAATAAGGAGACAACGGATCTCCTTGATGCAAGCCCTTACCCATTTTCACCGGCTTAAGGGGGGACCCATTTACCAATATCGACAATGAAGCAGACATGTCATAATCCACCTTATCCATTTTGTGCTAAAACCCATCTTCACAATCACTTGCTTCAGGAAAGACCATTAACCGAGTCATATAAGCTTTCTGAAAATCAAGCTTTAGAAGGGCACCTTGAAATTTCTTTTTCTTGAGCCATGAGATAGCTTCATTTGCAATCAAGAGACCATCTAAGATCTGCCTATCCATAACGAAAGCACTCTGAGATTCATGTGCAATTACCGCTTTGAGCCTATTTGAGAGCAGCTTTGAGATGATCTTATATAGGGCGCCCACCATGCTAATCGGCCTATAAGTCTTCAACAAAAATAGGATCAGCGATCTTTGGAATTAATGTCACCCAAGTTATGTTGATCGCTCTAGCCATATCCCCATATTCAAAGAATCGTAGCACAAAGGAGTATAAATCATCATTTATCAAGTCCCACATTTCCCTAAAGAACTTGAAGTAACCATCAAAACCCAGCGCTTTATCGATTCCACAGTCCCACACTGCTTGTTTAATCTCATCTCTAGAAGGTAAGGCCTCTAGGAGCCTATTTTGATTCTCATTGATCACAGGATGATTACCCAAATCGAACTCTTAATCTAGAAGATTATCCTTGGAGAATCGATTTTCAAAGGACTTGGATATTTCACTTTTGAGCCTATCAACCCCACTTATGACCCTCCCATCAATGCTTAACTGAGTGATCTCATTTCTCTTCCTCCTAAGCATAGTAGATGCGTGAAAAAACTTAGTATTATGATCCTTCATATTGAATCCATAAGACCTGGCCTTTTGTCTCCACACTCATTCTCTTCGAATTAGCCAAGCATGAAGATGATTTTGAGCTGCACACAATCTAGCACACTCCACATTATCTAACTGTCTGTTTTCCCCCGCCTTTTGTAGATCATGTATCATATTTTCCAGTTCACCGATTTTGTTATCCATTTGCCCGAATTTCTCCTTACTCCATGTCTTCAGTGGCCCTTTTAGGGCTTTCAGTTTACTAAAGAGACACAAATTAGGCAAAGCATTCCACTCCGAATATACAAATTCTTTAAACTTTGGATTTAGAAACCAGCTATCAAAGCATCTAAAAGGTTTTGGCCCCTAATTAACATACTTCTCCAAGGTTAAAACGAGTGGATTATGGTCCGATATTCCTCTTTTAAGCCCTTCAAGCCTCAGATAAGGGTAGTTAATAAGCCACTCATTAGTACAAAAACATCTATCAAGTTTACTCTACGACTCCAATCTAGACCAAGTGAACCGAATGCCATTCAACGGGATATCAATAAGATGCAAGTCATGAACCCATGCCCCAAACTCTCGTATGCTCCTATGAAATCTGACTTGACCTATTCTTTCCCTTGCGTGTAGTACCTCATTAAAATCCCCCAGCAGTAGTAATGGTTTGTCAATGGTATTAATAAACTCTCTTAAGGATTCGAACATGTTACTTCTACCCAATCTATCATAAGGACCATAAACTACCCCAATACAACAATTGAAATTTCCTTTTACCACGCAACCCTTTAACAAAATCCTTCTATCTCCAACTATTTTCTGTGAAACACCAAAAGAGTTCGGGTTCCAAACTACAATAATACCTCCACTATTTGTTTCAGATGCAAGAGATTCACAACAATCAAAGGAATCATTGCCCCACATTCTTCTTACTCTTCTTAAAAAAGAATGTATGTGCTTTGTCTCTATTAATCCCAAGAGTGTTATTTTGTGTTTATTGATCATGTTTCGAACACAAGCATTTTTCACCCTTCCCAACACCCCTAATATTCCAGAGTAGAGCATTCATCAACAAAGTTATAAATACACCAAGAATAGGTAGAAAGTACCTACTAACAACCCTGAATAGGGTTATTATCCTCCAACATCAGAATTCTCTTTGATTTCTTCAACTCCGCTATCACTTCAGCTTCATTAGTAGCTTTGACGCCAATTAACTTAGCGGTATTCCAAGTTTCATGTGCCTCATCATCACATCTTGAAGGGGTAGGTGGTACGAACACTGGCACGAGAAGTGAGCTTGTAGTTTTCCTGGGTCAATGTGGATGGTCACTGTGGATGGGCTGCTATCATAGACCTGAGCTGGTGCACTACGAATCCTTGACGTGTCCAGCTCATTTCCTTGCAAAGAGCATTCAATAGATGAAATAGGATCAAACCAAATATTATCAACTGGTATATCAACATTCGACAATTGTACATGTAATACCCCTCTATTTTGTGGTTTATTATTATTATTATTATTATTATTATTATTATTATTATTATTATTATTATTATTATTATTATTATTATTATTATTATTGTTATTATTATTATTATTATTATTATTATTATTATTATTATTATTATTATTATTATTATTATTATTATTTGAGTATGATATTGTGTTTTATTTTATTTCATTATATATGTGAATTAAGTTGAGTTTGATATATAATTATTATCGGTAAGCTAATAATAAAAACATACATTATTTTCTTATTTAATATTTTGTTAGAATAGATTACATTCTAACTACCTATTACTTATAAGCTAAGTAATAAAAGCCTTTCAAATGCTACAAGTAAATCCTCTTAATATAAAAAGTTTGTAAGCAAACAATACTATTCATCATTTGCCCGATGAATAGTGAAATTACTGTTCTTCCTCGATCGCATAATTCATCTTCCTTTGTATACGCTGCTCTCTTTTACTGACATTCCTTCTTTGCCATTCCCTTCCTCATCTTCAACCCTAATTTTTCCCTTCTATTCTGTTTCTCATTGAAAATGAAAAAGGGCAAAACAAGACAAAATCAGTCAATGGCTCATGTCGGCTCTCTTTCTCCGGCCACCAACTGTGAGTTCCAATCTTGCCGGCTCTCTTTTTGCGGCCACCAACTGTGAGTTCCGAAATTTGAATTTCTTGGGTATCAACGATTTCTCTGCAGACCTCGTTATTGGGTTTATGTTAATGTTAATGATTTTAGTTTTTCTTTTTTTTTGGTTTTTTAGGTCAATTTGTTTCATTGAAATGAAATGGGTATTTTGTTGGGTATAGATTTGGTTGTTGTTTTGATTAATTTTGAAAATTGAAGTTTGTTTTGGGTAAATTTATATGAACCCTAATTTATTACTTCTTATATTTCATTTACAATATAAATTTTAAGGATTTAAAATTTCATACCAATATTTGTATTTTTCTTATTTTGTGTATTGTTGAGTTAATTGTTTACAATTATAATAAATATGTTTTAAAATTTCTATTATTTTGTTTAGTCATTTGTAATTTATATTAATTAGTGCTTTATGTTTGTTTATAATTAAAATTATGTTTTTTTTTTATTTATTTCAATGAAATTGGGTATATAACGTTAATGTCTTTTTTAATGATGAGCCAATGTGGAAGTGGGTTATAGGAATTTTTCATGGTTATGTTATAAGGTAGTCAGTAGATAAATGGTGGCAAGTATTGTGGTTATGTTATAAGGTAGTCACAGTTGCTTGATGATTTAGTATTGGATTAACTAACACCAAATATGTTGAGACTATTTGTAAAATCTTGTGATTTTTTTGATATTGAGGGTTGCATGATATGATAACTATTTCCATTGGATGAATACTTTAACATTGGAATTGTTTAAAATTGTTGGTGAATGCATATAGTTGATACCATGAAATGAATTGTGTGTACTTGCTCAGTAAGTGACTAAATGAAGTGTGGAAACTTCTGAAATTGCTTTGTCCCTTTCTGTTGTATTCTCTGTCAGTATACTAATCTGGATGTATAACTTTGTGCTTGAACTTTTGTCATATGAGCTTGACAAACTTTGGCTGAAGATGAGTGGATAGTAGGGGAGGTAAATTGGGATTTACAATATTACTTGCTTCTATATGACATAGATAAAAATTGATGAAGGGGAAGTGTACATGTAAATTGTTATCAAAATTGATTTTCTTAATTGCAGATTTGTATTATATATGGTTGAAAAGTATACTCTATATTAGCAATGATTTCACAGGTTTGTTTTGATATTGGTGATGTAGCAATTTTATCCTTCTTTGAGATCAAGAGAGTTGATTTTTCTTCCCTTGTGACGATGACTAATATCTTCATAATATAAACCTTCATCCTAAGACAATTTATTGCAAAAGGTCCATGAGTTGTTAGACCTATGAGTATGGGTGCAATAATTCCATGTAGATGTATATTTTTTCCATTTCCCTAACTCTTTTATTTGTTTTCATGGGTCTAATATGTGCAATAAATGGTAATTGAAGCTCTTAAGCGGATTCCTAACCTCAATGGTTTGTTCTTTTCATAAATAATTTTTTTCTAGAAAGTTCATGAGTTATCTGGAGACTTGTTACTTCCTTTGGGACTATATTCTAACTTTGTCTCTTGTTGTGGACATGTCCTTTCAGATGAAAGGGTATTGATCGGGTATTAAATAAAGCTCTGCACATAGAATTATGATGACTAAGTTACAGGGAGAACTTACTATTGTATTCCATTTATCAGGTAATCAGATCTGAGAATCATTGGATGTTATGGGAGACAACAACACAACTTTCAGCTTGCCAAAGTATGTGTTCTGTACAATGACTTCTTTTGTTTAGTTTTGTGGTCAACCGTTCTTTAGTTATCATTGTCGATCAGTATCAGTATTAACATAAATACATTGTTCACAAAAATCTTTTAAATGCATTTTGTGTTTTTGTGAATTGTCTGTACACAAAAATCTATTAATAAAGCAATGAATGGCTCAGATTTTGATGATGAACATTGAATTTTTTGAATTCGTCGGTTGCTAATGGTAGTAGGTTTCAGAAAGTTTGTGACATTGTTGATTGTTCTAATGGAATTTGCAAGCATGATCCCATTAGGTAGTTTTTGTTTTTTGAAAAATGAAATTCTATTATCTGATTGATTGCTTATGTTTTATTTTAATCCATTCATCATGCTATACTAGGAAATGATCTATCAAATAATCTTTGTTAGATTGATAAGAGTAGTTTTGTTTTGTTATTGGTGTGAATTGTGAATATGTAGCATGATCCTGAAGGTCTATTTCTAATTTCACTACTAATTTTCTTTTTAACCAAAATTTTCATTTTTTTGATTTCCTTGTCGATGCTGCTAAATAGATTTGATTGCTTCATCTCTAATGTAAGTTGTATTCATCAGAATTTGAGGGACACAATTGATGACGATGGTATAGTTGAACAATTCGATGTTAATGCAACAACCTGATTAATATCATCATCAACATGAATGGAATCATCTCATCATCATCATCTTCTTCCTCCTCTTGATCATCATCCTCATCCTCATCCTCATTATAAGTATCATGATCATCATCATTATCATGGTCATGATGATGATGTTGCAAGCAAGACAAAAAGATACAGGAGGTAAAGTGGGATCTGAAGTAGTCCAAGGAGTAGGATTTTGACAAAGATGACAAAGTAGAGATTGAAAATGTTTAATAACCAAGAAATTTTCTTTATGAACTTTGCCATCACAGTGTCAATGTTAGCAGGTAAACCACATCACTTTTAACCTTTCTTCATGTTCTTCATTTTTTTTTTATTTTTTTGTTTAGTTTTAAGAGAGTTTCTTTTTTGAGATTTAAGTAGTGAGAAGATTATTAATTTGGGAATGATGTTGGAATAGAAGTATATTTATAAATTGGGTCAAAAAAATATTCTCAGCTTGCTTGATTTAGGGGTTTTTTTATAAGAATTAAGGGTATGTTTTGGATTGGTCAAAAAAATAGAAACTATTAAGCAATTTTAACAAAAAAAAGGTTTGGGTAAACATAATTCCAAAAATAAGCGTTTTTATGTCCAAGCCTAAGGTTAGGTATGTTTGCAATTTATAACTGCGAACAAAAAAATTGGTTAAAAAAAGTCAAAATAGTTTGTTCGCACTTAATAACCGCAAACAAAAGTGAGACAATGTCATAACGTTAGAAGAGACGTAAAAACCAAAAACATTGTTGTTCGCAGTTAGTAACTATGAACAAACATGACTTCCTCTTTTTCTGTCCCTTTTAACATTATGACATTGTTTGTCTCTCTTTTGTTCGCAGTTACTAACTGTGAACAAACAATTTTGTTCGCAGTTAATAACAACGAACATAACTAACCTTGAGCTAGAACATAAAAATACTTATTTCTGGAATTAAGTTTACCCGAAGCTCTTTTTTTTTATTTTTTTGTTAAAATTGCTTAATTATTTCTGGAATTAAGTTAAGGTACTGATTGATTTGATGAGAAGTATTATAAGATGATGCATTTAGATGATTGTGATCCACCACGAGAATTTATAACTGACATTGATAGAGGATTAAGAGAAGTTCTGAAATTGAACCAATTTAATTTTGATGTGTGATTAGAGATTCAAGGTTGGGAATCATGTATTGGGTGATCGACATAAACTATTTTCCCGGGTATGCAAAAGTGCCTTCATATGAAATGGTGATGATCAACTAAAGTATTAATAAATTTGTTTTAGATGGAAAAAAGAAAATAAGACGAAAAATGACTTATATACAGGTACCAAATAACTTGTTATTGGGGGATCTTGTTGGATCCCTGGAATAAGATTTTAATATGTATCATCTTAAGTTAATGACTTCATTCGGAGTGATTCAAATGAATTCATTACTATGTCTTCAAACTTTTCATTCCTTCTGAGGTACTTGATTGTTTATCATGTTTTGGCTTTGATATTGTTATGTTACTTTAATATAGATTGGCTTGTTGTGTGCACACTTTGAAACACAAGATTATGGAGGTAAAACAAATAGTTGCCTTAAGGGTAATGTTGGTGGGAGAAATTGCTGCTTTTGCGGAAGTAGCCTGTGCTATGAAAGTTGCGGGAGGTGCAAAGATAGGTGCAAAGATAGGAGCAACAAGATTGGTGGAATCCTTCGTTACGAATTGGATGTGCAACTGTTTGATGACTACTCTGATGATGGTGAAGACTTTGAGGATTCAGATTAGCAATTCACCTTCATTTATCAAATGTTGGTGTAGAAGAAGGGATGCAATGCAATCTATGCACTGGTGAACAAGATGTTGGGGTTGTTATTTTGGTAGACATCAAATTTTCTTTATGGGGTTCTTATTCTGATTGTCCTTACCATTGGCATCGGGATTGCTCAAGATTTTCACGTCTATTGTCCTCAGTCTTTGACAGATTTATAACTATTTGTGCTGGAAGAGATGCAAAATTATAGTAGTTAGAAATCATAGATTTTGTCAATGTTTGATTGATTTGTCATTGAATTTTCTTAGTGTGTTGCTCTAATGGATGCCAATTTTGCTCTTTCTCATAAATATATGCGCTACTTTATGTGTTGGTTTTACCTTGACTGAAATTGTTAATTCAGTAACTCGGCATATTTACAACAGATATGCAGAGAGAAGAAGTACATTTAGGCCATAAAAGCATAAACTATCAACTCAGTCTTAAGATATGTCTACCAAATGAAGCTTGTGATCTAGAAATTTAGTAAAAAGTGTTGCTTTTAGGAAGTAAATATGTTCACTGATTGCATTGTTGAAACTAATAATTGCTTATCCCATGTATAACATGTTTTTTAAAGAATCTGTAAGTCTTTATCAAGATGTTCTTGGGATTCAGAATCAATTGAGTTTTTTTTTCAAGATATTTGTTGTCTGTCAGTCGGACATGAGTATACACCGTCTCACCATTTTAGGCGTTCATTCGCAATATTTTAAATATATTTATAAAAAAAATATTTTTGAAATTCGATTGTATAACTTGGGGGACCGCGTGCGTAGCACGCGGCCCCACAACTAGTACTTCTAAAAATAATGCTTCACATATAAAAGCTACTGAATATGTGATCATACACCTTCTCTTCGGTTATACTACTACAAATTACATCTGTAGTAACACTACAAAAATGTTGCATTAAGACTCTTAAATGTTGCAATAAAGCTTATGCAACATTTTTTGAAGTGCTGCCTTAAGTCGCGTTGCATTAGCTAAATGCAACACTTTAAATAAGTTTTCGCAACACTTATTAGAAGTGTTGCGTATATTGATATATGCAACACTTTTTTTTTCAAAATCAAAGGCAACACTTTAAATAAGGAATGCAACACTTTTTATTTAATCTTATAAAATAAAGGCAACACTTTTTATATCAATGGAAACACTTATGTTATTTGCCAACAAAATATATGCAACACTTACGTCATCAATTGCAAAACTTTTTCTATTTCCCACCAAAATATAAACAACACTTTAAATGATTATTGCAACATTTTTCTTTTTTTTCCACCAAAATATATGCAACACCTTGTTGGAGTAATTGCAACATTTTTAATTTTACCACCATAATAAAGAAACATATTTTGCATACAACACCTTCACCAATTATTGCAATACTTTGTAACAATTTCAAGATGAGCCATAAACAAATAAATAAACACAAATTTGCGTGAAAGACGATATTTTTGAGAGACTATTTGTAATTGGATTGATCAATTATATATTTTTTAAAATATTATTAGTAGGCATTAAGAATGATGTAAGTAGACATTAAAATATTGGAGGTAGACAATAAGGATATGATAAATAAGCATTAAGGATAAAGTATATAGGCATTAACAATACAGTAAGTAGGTATTGATCCTTAATTGGCTGGGTTTGAGACATGTCTATCAAATAGACGGTCTCTCAAGACACTAGCTGATAAATATAGGAAAGAAAAAAGATAAAAATAATGGGTTTACAATCAAATTAAATCAAAATAAATGTAAATTAAAGAGGATGATCTAATATAAGAAAATTAGACAAGTTAGGAGCCACGATAGAATAAGCAGTTCGTCTAATTTCACTGTTTCACCATGATACAGACACATATAACTAGCTTATTTCTCTTATTTCTCACCGGGACTCAGACCCATATCACTAAATATAAATATGTCAGTCCAATAAAGATTAAATTTTTTAACTCTTCTTCATATATCGACGAATTAAAAATCGTGTGCACATTTTATAAATCATTAAACTCGTTCTTTCCATGCTATATGATTTTGGGATGTTATCTCCTAAAGCTTATGGACTATAATGGTAGTTCCAAGAAGAATGATGTCGTTCCTACCTTAACTGATTACTCCCACATGCGTACTTTATGGGTTTTGCATGTGAGCGGGGTGTTGCGATGATGTCTCATTGGCATATTTAGAGTCTACATTTCGTATTTTCTCGATTATATGCAGACATTGACAATAAGTCCAGTTCAGTTTAACAAATTTTGATAGTGCTTTCAACCGGGGATCTAAGAAGCTTTGTATTATTGCATCTCTTTGTTGATAGTGGGCTTGTTTATTTATCAATTAGAGTATGAATCTTTTCGTAAATAATCTCGTGTGAGCTACCCATATTTGCCTCACCAAAGTATGCTAAACACTTCTACCAAAAGCTTTACAAGAAAACTTCAAATGGGATTGTAACCACTACAAGAAAAAAAGGAGTTTATAGACGCTTGAGTTTAAGCGTCTAAAAAAACGGAGTTTTTCGACGTATTATTTTCGACGCTTAAATACGTGGAAAATTAACAAACAAAAAGTGTCACAAAAAAAAAGAAAAATAGAGAAAAACCGCCCTAAGAAAAAATTGGAAAACCGCGTAATATTATTCGAACTTTTATTCACTATATGCAAAAACATCCCGCCCATTCAATTTCTTGCTCTAAATTTGCACCGAAATTCTGGGTTTCTTGTTGAGTATTTATCATTTATTGAATATTTTCATCTTTCCTCTGAAAATCTGGGCTTTTGTAAATATTGAATATTGAATTTAAGACCACAAGGGGATCTTAAGTTTCGCCCACAATCTGAATTCAAATATCAACTCCACTTCCAAGTGCCAACGAGTAACGTTAATTTAAGTTCTAATTTTAATTATTTAATTATGGGTAATGATATTTACAGCCCTTAGGGCTGTACATAAGAATTAACAAATTCCTTTTATCATTAATAATTTTAAATTTTCAAGAGAATCTAATCTAGAAATTGAAAAACAATTAATTATTTATTTAATGAATTTTAACTTCCCAAGCAATAATAAATAATAAAATAATAAATTATAATTAAATATTTATGTTTTCAAAGCAAATTAAATGCAAGATTCTTTCTTATATACAGCCCTTAGGGCTGTATATATCATTTTCCTTTAATTATTTATATATAATAATAATTTAAAATAATATATTATAATGTAAGTAGTGCCCACCTTTTTCTTTGCTTTGATTTCATACAAACTTTTAGATACTAATTATTTATATATTAGGAAAAAATACCCAGAATAATACGACCTTTCACTGATTTTTCAAGAATAATACGAACTTTCAATTAACCACCAATAATACGAACTTTGACATGTATTTTCCGCTGGCATACATGACCTGTTTATAACCGGTAGTACAGGTCTTTTTTTGACCGCTGCTAACCAGGTTTCAACCGGTAATACGAACTTTCAATTAACCACCAATAATACGAGATGAAACCTGCTGAACAACGGTCAAAAAACGAACTGTACTACTGGTTATAAACAGGTCATGTATGCCAGCGGAAAATGCATGTCAAAGTTCGTATTATTGGTGGTTAATTGAAAGTTCGTATTATTCTTGGGAAATAAGTAAAAGGTCGTATTATTCTGGGTAATTTTTTCTATATATTATAGTAATTTCAAATAATATATTATAATGACTTTAATGTTTGATTTGATCTTGCCTTTTAATATTGTCATCTAATGTTCCTGTTATTTTGTTGTAACTAACTTGATTCTTTTTTATTAGAAACTTTTGTGTTGATCAGTGTTGAAAAATGAAAAATTATGTTGTATACTAGACTGATAAGTTTCTATGTCATTTTAATATATCTTCCAAACACTAATTATTTAAAGTTGTTGTTACTAGTTGTTACAAATGTGTCTTAAATTGTTACAAGTTGTATACATATGGACTTTTTTTAATGTTACTATTATATAACATGTATAGGATGTCTCAATATATTGGTAAGAGCTGGATAGAGAAAACAAGAAATATAGAAGCTTATATGAAGGGGCGTTAGTGACTTTATGGAGTTTGCAAAGAAAGGGACACAAAATGGTTTCATTAGATGCCCTTGTTGCAAGTGTCAAATAGATAGAAAGAAAATATACGCACTAGAGGAGGTTGAAGGACACATTTTGTTTAAAGGGTTTTATAAAGAATACAAGGATTGGATATTTCATGGACCTATGACTGTTGCGGAGAATGTGTGCAATCAAATAGGGATTCCATTTATAGCTTCCAATGAATCAGAAAACTTAGGTCAAGACAAACCAAATAAACGTGTTGTTGGTTATGGTCATGGGGTTACTAGATCTCACGTGTTTGGTATTAAAGCTCAATTACGTAAGGACAAGATAGGTGATTGTGGTGGTGCTTCAAGTGATGTTATGGGGCTTAAATCCTACCTATTGTCTGTTGAGAGAAAAAATGATGAGCTTATGAGAAGAAATGATGAGGTTATGAGAAAAAAAGATGAAGTTGAAGAACTAAGAGCTCAAAATCAAAAAATTCTCACTCAACTTGCATTAGTTTTAGATCAACTACAACAAAATCAAAAGACAAGTAAGAATTATTATTAATTTTATCATCAATTGAATCTTTTCATATTACTTATTAGTGCTTATGGTAGAAGCGTAGTTACTAATAATACGAAATGTATATAATGCAATACAAATTACAAACGGGAATTTGTATTAAACCCCTTTGTTGATGACAAAAACGAAATTACAACAACTATTACAATGCTAAGAAAATATGAAGATTAGTTTGTAACAACAATTGTTACCCGACAACTTGATACAAGTTGTAGGCATGTGCTCACTTTCCTTTTGTGATATTTTCCCCACAAAGGTACTTGGGTTTAAGAGTGGAAATTCACAATGAGATACAAACAACTCCAATATACCCTTAGTTTTAGAGTATATTACTTAATAGCAATGTGTTTAGGAAATTGTGAGCAATGTAAAAACTAGAACAAGAGTTAATTACTCTCTTGATCAAGCAAACACAAATGAGAGAAAAGATATGAGGAATTCAGAATTTTTGGTGCAAAGAATTCATCACCCAAAGGCACCTATTAATACTCAAAGAGTATAAGAGGAGCCTATGCTCATAATCATCATCATAATGACCAAATTCATGACCATTAATCTTAATGCCATTATTCTAGAGAATAATGCACCTTAATACTACCTAATTACTCTGATAATCAAGAGTATTAAGAAGAATCCAAAGCATTAATCACAAAGAAAACGGGAAGAAAAGCAACGGTCTTATTCAGACCAAGATCGCCGAGTCGGCGGTCTCTTCATAGGACCCATTGCCGACTCGGCTTTAAATTGATGATGCAATTAATTTACCCAACACAATTTCAATTAAAATTAATTAAATTTATAATGGATGATCAATTTGGGTCATCTCCTTCCTCCATTTTCTTCCTTTTTTCTGGGTCACTTATCAAGAGAGAACATAAGTTTCTGGGCAAATTTCATAGCATGCCTCGTTTTCCTTTAGAATAACCAAAAGACAAAGCAATTGATGAAGAGAACCTAGCTCCAACTGTGAAAAGAATACTAACCTTTTTGAGAAGAAGTGCTTGGATTTAATCATTTCCATAAAGCTTGGATTCTTCTGAACATGTATCCTAATAGAATCCCAACATTCTTTCAGTTAATTATATTAGTGGGTGAACATGAGAGAAAAAGAAATGGGATAAAATCTTTGACTGGGCAAACGACATAGGACTGACACTGCTGGGGTGGTTTGAAGACGAATGTGATGGCCAGTGACCCATTTTTATTGTTGGCTCTGTCCATCAAAAACAGGAGATAACTCAGTGACAAGTGCAGGCGAATAATAGAGAATCAAGTAAGCATCCCCCTAATTGCCTTTTTAAAAATCTGCCCATGCTAGCGGATGCTCAGGATCGCTCATCAAGTTATCCCTAGTGTTCGACCACCAGTAGTCAGCTTCTTCTCGAAGGTAGAAAGCAGCTTGGTCTACCCTCAAATGCTTAGGACATTGCACCACATTAAAAATCTTATCGAACTCTCGTAACCAAATCTCCAGGGCTGCGGATTCTCCAGCTCCTGTGAAAACTGGAGGCTTGTTCTGCGAAATCCTCTTGCTTATGAAGGCAGTCGTCTGAACATTGGACTTAGACTTTGCCCTTCTTTCCTCGGCAAGCTCCATCACTAGTTCCCTTATTGCTTGGTTAGACGAACGACACCTCATTCGACTACTAGATAATGGAGGAATATCCTGTAACCACGATTCACAGAGCGAAAGATGTTAGTTTCTACTTCATTCTAGCTTAGGATATCCAACATTAAGGACATAATTTGCACACCAGTTCCAATTATACATGAACTTCAATCATGCCTCGGCATATACAAGGCCCCACCTTCAAAGTGAAAGAACTAACTTGCGGTCTAATGATAATATGGATGAACAACTAATGGTGGAGATTTATAAGTCATCGATCACAATAATATAAACAAAATCTCATTTGAATCTAACCATGTATAGTGTATATAGTCATTGTTGTTATGGTTTCATCATCAAAGTAAACTAATTTAACAAAATTTTCAAGTTTCAACCTTTATGTTTACATAGATCACGACTTTTTGCACAAATTAAAATATGTAATAACAAGATATCTAAGTATCATTTAGGGTTCAATACTACCATCGACAATAATTGTAAAATCATACGCATAACCATGTAACTTACATTAGCAATAATATTAAAGATGCACGAACATATAAAATGCACCTAACCCAAAACTACCCATACTCACATGGAAATTTTTGTTGTAACGTTTCAAATGAAAACACACGTGTTTCAAACATGAACCACTGGCTCTGGTACCACCTGTAACACCCATGAATTTCCGACCCCCTCTACGAAATCGAAACTGTAAGGTACGGGAGGAAATACGGGTGTTAGAAAAAAAAGAGAAAAAGAAAAGAGAGATAAATAAATAAATAAATAAATAAATGAGTAGAAATTTCGGCATCATCTCTCCTAAAATTGGGCACTCAGGTAGAAAGACAAACAACGTATATAAACAGAAAAGCGTAAAGGCATCGATGGCCTAACAAAATATATCACAGCGGATTGTCTCATCGCCAGCTTCTCCAAACTATTTACAAAACATGGATCGTGGTTCCCATGTAACACTTGAGTTTTCAAACAGGGAAACGAAAAGAATATACAACTAGAATGTTTGCAGCGGAAATTAAGTTCTACAAAAGAGAGGTCAAATGCCTCTAGCCCCAAAACATAGACAGACTAAGAGGAACGACCTACATATCAATTTCACAAATGAATCCATTGTACAATCCAATACAAGCGCTCATCCCTCCCCCCCAAAATGCAATGCAAAAGATCGTCGTCACCTGCTAGGTCCGCCTATGATCACCCTGCAGTTCAACGTAAGACAAAAATATCAAACGTATCATCACAGGGCCACCATAGAAAGAGCCACATCAAACAAACAAACATGTACACGTTAGTAACTAACATAATATCAAACTAAGGCATAATTAACATTTACAAATTATATCACGATGTAAAGGTGATTTCACCACACGCCAAGGACTACTCATCACCCCTAAACATTATATCCTACTACTCAATGTCGATCCTACCCTCTTCAATCCTTTGACTTCATAACCTCTCGGTATCACGTGCACCAAATCTTAACTGTTTCCAATTATATATGCATGTTACTAGAGGCCACCATTTTGGGGTTTGCAAGACCACATGGTATCATCTCAACCAAGGGCGGTGACGGGCCATACCGGCGCCCAATGGTAAAGAACGAACATACCTCCGTACAGCGACCATACAAAGATGATCCTACCTCCGGGAACTAAAGCCACTGGGGTACCAAACCAATGGAGCCAGCATACCTAACGTATGTGACTAGAGGCCACCATAGGGTTTGCAAGACCCACATTGCAACACCTCAACCAAGGGCGGTGACGGGCCATACCGGCACCCATTGGTAAAGTATGAACATACCCCCGTACGGGGACCCTTTATGGATGATCCTACCTCCGGGACCTAAACCCACTTGGGTACCCTAACCAGGGGAGCCACAATAATCGATTAAACCGACTTATTTATCAATACAGAGCTCATTTTCATTACGATCAACCAATTTCTTACTTCACCATTTACAGGCTCATTCCCATTCTATCTCAACTCATCCAACACTCTAATCACGAGACCACTAGTGGAAAAAAAGCTATTGGCTGCTACCAATTGGCTGCGGTTTTAATATATACGCAGCCAATAAGTAAAATTAAAAAAAAAATTGAAATGGGCTGCGGTTTTCACTAGTGTCCGCAGCCAATAAGATAAATTTAAAAAAAAAAAATTGAAATGGGCTGCGGTTCTCACTAGTGTCCGCAGCCCAAAATTCTCAAAGCCCATTCAAAAACCCTTATGCACGCGTACAATTTAAAGCGCCTATACTCAAGCATACGGCTAATCTGAAACGCCTACTTCTCTCTCCTCAAAAACCCTAATCTTCATCTTCTCACTCCTCAAAAACGCCTACTTCTCTCTCCTCAAAAACCTGATCTTCATATTCTCACTTCTCAAAAACCTAATCTTCATCTTCTCACTTCTCAAAAACCTAATCTGAAATTGGGGGGTTTTTTATGATTCTCTTCATCTTCTTCGTTTTGAAGATCTTGATTTTGAAGAACAAAGGTCGTCCATGGTCACTCGAAGCTCCTCTGAGGCGGGAGAATCGGGGGTTTCTTGTACAAGTCATCAGAAATCGCCTGAGAGGGACGAAGAACAAGGGCTGAACTCGCCGGATCTGGGTTCGATTCCTTTGTTTGACGTTTTTAATTTGTTTGAACTCGCCGGATCTGGGTTTCTTTGTTTGGGGGTTTCTTGTACAAGTCTTGATTTTGATTTTTTTGTTTGAACTCAAAGGAATCATCTGAAGAACAGGGGCTGAACTCGCCGGATTTCTTGATTTTGATTTAATTTGTTTGAACTCGCCGGATCTGGGTTAAGTTTTTTAGTCTTGATTTTTTTTTAATTTTTAGTTCCTTTGATGTTTTTAATTTTTAGGTCTTGATTATTGTAAGATCCGGGTTTTTGATTATTGTAAGATCTGGGTTTTTTATGTAAATTTTTGATTATTGTAAATTTTTAATGTAAATTTTTGATTATTGTAAGATCTGGGTTTTTTATGATTCTCTTCGTGTTCTTAATTTTTAGATCTTAATTTTTGATTATTGAAGATGTAAATTTCAGATCAACGATTTCGTTCCTGATGTTCTTAATTTTTGATTATTGAAGATGCAAAAACGATTTTTTTTTTTAAAAAAAAAAATTTTTTTTTGAAAATGGGTTATGGGCTGCGGGCATTATGTCCGCAGCCAATAACTTTATCTTATTTGCTGCTACTCCAAGGGCTGCGAGACAAAACCGCAGCCCATACCCGTAAAAAGCCCGCAGCCCTTAAGGTTTTTTCCACTAGTGGACACTCAATCTCAGTCTCTACTATTACTACATAGACCAACTTGAACTTATCGTAATCACAGTCGTTCGCTGGGAACTCAAAGGCATGCATAGCTTATATAACATTAATACATACTGAATACATAATATAAGATGCAACCAAGAATTATAGACTGCGTGTGCGTACCTGCAACTCTACTGCACTCCTGAAAAATAGTCAGATAAATCGCAAAGAAAGAGGTCTTATGCCCCCCTTATGAACCGGGCACCTATGCACGATCAGAGTAAGACTAATAAGCCTACTTTACATCATTTAATAAGTAATGACTCCATACAAACTACACAATTAATCAAAAAGTTTCAATTGAAGCAAATACGCTCTTTAAATGTATTCATGTGATAAATCCACTCATGTTCACACATGAACTTCGCCACCAGATTTCAACCAACCATGACATTAGAGACCAATAAATTCTACATCGAGATATGTTCAAGTGAAGGGGCGCGACCATACGCTCGTGCGCTTTGATCAAACTAACCATGGAAAAGTTTATGAACACATAATATATGATGTTGCACTAAATATCAATCATATTATTCATGGTATCAATGCTTTGTTACCTTCCCAAGGTTTTAGAGTATGCTGATGAACGAGTCAAGTAGTTTGAAGACTCACAACGACTCGTATAACTTGGGTCAAAGTCACACAACTTAGCGATACCATTGAACATATCAATATAGCAACCAAACTCAACTATGTACAAACAATGCACTATAACCATGACAAAACTTTTATTTTCATTTGTGACACTAGCTACTTTAAATCTTTACTTAGTAACTATTATCATCATTTAAATCCATAAAAATAGATATTAACAATTCTAGTCACCTTATCATGGTTAATGTCATATATAAGTAATAATTAGTCACCTCTTATAAGGACTAACAAACATAATCATTCCCTACCATCAACACTACCATCATTCACCAATAATAACATATAAATTAAGTTAATAAAAGCTGCCCACTTACTAATTATTACCACCCAAAATGCATAAATCAACACATACTACCCTTACTTTCAACCTTAAAAAAACCATAACTCATCTATTTCAAATTCAAGCTCCTAATTCTTAACCCAAATTAATTTTAAGCACAAATCAACAATTAAATTTAATAACAACACCAATATTCATATAACTTGAAATTATAAGAATAAAATAACATTAAGGTGAAGAGTTTAAATAGTTTACTAAAAGGAAGAGGGTATGTCTTACAATGGGAGAATAAGAGAAGAGGGAGAAGGAGGTGGTGATGTCTTCTTAGGGTGGCATAGCAACCAAGTTGCTGGTGGTGGTAAGTCATGCGACCCGCTACTGCCGTGGGGAAGGAAACGCGGCCCCGAAGACCCTGCTGAAGGCTGCCGTGAGTGCGGGAGGGGTGGCTGCTGCTGTGGCGGCGTTCGTGAGGGCTCAAAACAGCGGGTAAGGTGGTGGTAGTCACGGTGGTTATGGGGTTTGAATGTAAATGTGAGGGAGGGGGAGGAGAGCAAGATTAAGAGAGGAAAATGGTGGGTGTGGCGGCTCATTCTCAAAAAAATGGGATTTTGATTTTTTTTTTTAAATCTAAAACCCTAACCACTATTACTTTGGGCTATACTATTCACGAGGCCCATAAATTTTAACCCGAATACTTAAAAGTGAAACTTCGTTTGGCTCGAGTTTAAGAACGAAACTATTACGATTATTTTTATCTTACTCAACTTTATTTAAGTAATAGTCTCCCATATAATTAGACGTGTTCACCGTTTAATTAATATTTTTTTATGGGTCAAAATATTAAATTTCCGATGTTTAATAATAATGTATAAAGAAATCATTTTTTATCGCAATTTAAATTATAATTAATTAACATTGAATTTGCGGGGTGTTACAGACTACCCCCTTAAAAGGAGTTTCGTCCCCGAAATTTGAGAATAGTAAACTCTAATAGATGAAAATTCTCTATCCCTCATCCCAAATTGACTTCCTCCAAAGCCTTGTGCCTAACACTTATGTCTCAGGTTGTTGTTAAAACATACAAATGTGACTTCATTTCCTTGTTTTCTCAAAAAAAAAAAATTAACTTCATTAGCCACATTAATTTGCATCCAAGTATAAATAAACACGTAATAGGAAACACTTTCCACCGATAAACATGCAATAATACACAATTTAAAAAAAGAAAATGCGTGAAAACGCGCAAAATTCTATGGTACTCTACCCCCCGTTACAACTTAGTTACAACCCCGTAACTCACTAACCTCGGGAAAAAGGTGTGGGTATTTCTCACGTATGGAATCCTCAGTTTCCCAAGGTCTAAGGGCTCAAGATCTAGCACATGAGATTTATCGGGAACATATCGCTTTAGCTGCGAAATGTGAAACACGTCATGGACTTTACCCAACTCATTGGGTAATAGTAGTCTGTAAGTGACCTTTCCTACCTTCTCTGTGACTTCATAAGGTCCTATAAACTTTGGGCTCAACTTTCCCCTCTTGCCAAACCTCATGACTCCTTTCATCGGCGAAACTCTCAACAGTACATAATCCCCTACGGCGAACTCATCAGGTCTCCTCTTGAGATCTGCATAAGACTTTTGTCGATCCTGGGCCGCTTTGAGTCTCTCTCGAATCATTTTTACTTGATCAGTTATTTCCTCTAACATAGCCGGACCTAAGGTAACAGATTCACTGAAATCATCCTAACATACTGGATTTCGACAACGACGACCATATAAAGCTTCGAAAGGTGCCATCTGGATGCTTGCCTGGTAACTATTGTTGTATGAAAATTCCTCCATATCTAGGCACTCATCCGAAGATCCTTGCTTGTCCAAGGCTATTGCTCGCAACATATCTTCAAGAGTCTTATTTGTGCGCTCAGTCTGTCCATAGGTGGCGGGGTGAAAAGATGTGCTTCTTACAAGTTCTGTACCCAGAGCTGCCCGAAAAACTTCCCAAAATTTGGACACATACCTAGTATCACAATCAGAAACTATAGACCTAGGGATACCATGGTATCGCACAACATTCTTAAGAAAAGCTCGAGCCAACTGATCCATACTCCACTGATTATTCATCGGAATAAACCTTGCGCTCTTGGTGAGTCTATCCACGATCACCCATAACGTGTCATTTCCCGACCTAGTCCTCGGTAAACCCAAAACAAAGTCCATGGAGATGTCATCACATTTCCATATAAGGATATCCAAAGGTTGGAGTAAACCTGCAGGCCTCTTATCACTAGTGGAAAAAAAGCTATTGACTGCTACTTATTGGCTGCGGTTTTTAAGAACACGCAGCCAATAAGAGTAAAAAAATGTGGCAAAAAAAAAATATAACAAGGGCTGCGGTTTTTACCCTTAACCGCAGCCCCAATGTGTTTCAAAAAGTATAATAAAGAAAGGGCTGCGGTTTTTTATGGGTCCGCAGCCCTTAACCATTCGAAATTAAATAAAGAAAATATTAAAAAAAAAATTAGTAAAGGGGCTGCGGTTTTATGGTATGTCCGCAGCCCTTGCCCATTTAAAAAATTTTGGAAAAAAAAAATTTAATAAAGGGGCTGCGGACATCCCATAAAACCGCAGCCCATTAAGGGAGGCCCATCCCAATTAATTTTTTTTTATATGAAAAATGTGGCCCATATATAAACTTTCATGAAATCACTTAACCTCATTTCATAACCCTACATTGAGCCGTTTCTCTCTTCTAGTCTTCTTCCTCTCTATCCCTCTTCTTCCTCTCTAAAAAACCCTTTCTCTCAAAACTTTCATGAAACCTTAGCCTCATTTCATAAAATAAAACTTTCATGAACTCTTCTTCTTCCTCATTTTTCGAACTCTTCTTCTTCATCAATTTGTTTTTTCGAACTCTTCTTCATTAATTTCGTTATTAACTTCGAACTGTTCTTCATCAAAACACCAGATCTGCGCCTCATTCTTCATCATCAATATTTTTCTGTCAAGAACTGCGCCTCCCTTGAAGATTTTGAAGATGAAGATGAAGAGTTCTTGTTTGGAAGATGACTTCGTTTGTAGTTTATGTCGATTTTTATTTGTAATTTCTGTTTTTGTTTGTAATTTCTTGATTTCTTGATCTGTTTGTTTGTAGTTTATGTCGATTTTTATTTGTAATTTCTTAATTTCTTGATTTCTGTTTTTTTAGATTTGTTCTAATTTCTGTTTTTTTAGATTTCTGTTTGTAATTTCTGTTTTTTTCGATTTCTTTTTGTAATTTCTGTTTTTTTCGATTTCTTTTTGTAATTTCTGTTTTTTCGATTTCTTTTTGTAATTTCTGTTTGTTTAGATTTGTTCGATTTCTGTTTGTTTGTAATATTTTCGAAATCTGTTTGTAATTTGTGTTTTTTTAGATTTGTTCTAATTTTTGTTCTAGATCTGGGTAATGTTCTTTTATTTTTTTCCAATTTTTGTTTGATGTTCTTGATTTCGTTTCTTGGTTCATTTTGAGATTTTGAATTTTTTTTTATTTTCTAAAATGGCTTAAGGGCTGCGGTTCTTGTATATGTCCGCAGCCCATGTTTTTTTTTTTATTTTCTAAAATGATTAAAGGGCTGCGGTTTTAATGTCCGCAGCCAATAACGATTTCTCATTTGCTGCTACTCCAAGGGCTGCGAGACAAAACCGCAGCCAATAACCACTAAAAAACCGCAGCAAATGGGATTTTTTCCACTAGTGTATGCTCACTCTTTACGTTCTTGCAGGTCAAACACTCGGAAACAAATTCAGCAATATCTCTTTTCAACCCAGACCACCAGAATGTTTGCTTTTGGTCTTGATACATTTTATCTCCTCCTCGGTGAATTGAATACTTCGAACTATGAGCCTTTGTCAAGATTTTATCCTTGAGTTTTGTACAAGAAGAAGGTACACACCATCTACCCTTGTATCGAATGCTACCATCCTCGAATATCGTGAATCCTTCGGCTTTTCCTTCCTTAACATGTTCCCTCGTTTTCTCTAATAAGGAGTCACTCACTTGATTTGCAAGAATTTCTTCAAAAATTGAAGGTCGGATGGATAAGGCAGCAACCGGGACTCTAGCTCCCCATGCTGCACAATCTCGAGATTTAATTTCTCTATCTCTCTCTGCAACTCACTAGGAGCAATCAAGGAAGCTACAGAATGATTGGTTTTCCTACTCAAAGCATCGGCTACTACATTAGCCCTACCCTCGTGGTAATTAAACTCCACGTCATAGTCATTGATTAATTCAAGCCATCTTCGCTGCCTCATATTCAAATTTTGTTGTGTATACAAGTATCGCAAGCTCTGATGATTAGTATAAATCTTGCACTTCACTCCATACAAGTAATGTCTCCAAATTTTCAAAACAAAGACAATGGCTGCTAACTCCTGGTCATGAGTTGGGTAATTTATTTCATTTGGCTTAAGTTGCCTTGATGCATAAGCAATAACCTTTCTATCTTGCATCAACACACACCCTAACCCATTTTTCGATGCATAATTATACACGCGGTATTCAGATGTGCTGTCTGGAAGGGTTAATACTGGTGCTGTCGTCAATCTCTCCTTCAACGTTTGAATAGGTTCTTCACAATCCTCAGTCCACTCATACTTCTTGTCTTTCTTCATCAAATTGGTCATGGGGCGAGCGATCTTTGAAAAATCCTTAACAAATCTTCTGTAATAACCCACTAAACCAAAAAAGCTTCGAATCTCGGTCACATTCTTTGGTGTAGGCCAATCTCTCACTGCCTCAACCTTAGCTGGATCAACGAAAACGCCCTCTTTGGAGATAAAATGACCCAGGAATGACACTTTTTCAAGCCAGAACTCACACTTAGAAAACTTGGCATAAAGTTGATTCTCCCGAAGTATCTGCAACACCCTCCTCAAGTGTTGCTCGTGTTCTTCCTTATCCTTCGAATACACCAAGATATCATCAATGAATACCATGACGAACTTATCAAGACAAGCACTAAACACCTGATTCATCAAGCACATGAAGGCTGCTGGTGCATTTGTCAGTCCAAATGGCATTACCATAAATTCGAAGTGTCCATAACGAGTTCTGAAAGGCGATCTGGTACATCCCTCTCTGCAATCCTTAAATGATGATAGCCGGATCTCAAGTCAATCTTGGAAAACATTCTAGCTCTCTTAAGTTGGTCAAACAGGTCATCAATTCTCGGTAGAGGATATTTGTTTTTCACAGTAACCTTATTCAACTCACGGTAATCAATGCATAGTCTCATGCTCCCATCCTTCTTGCGAACGAACAACACTGGTGCACCCCAAGGTGAAACACTTTGTCGTATGTACCCTTTTTCTAACAACTCTTCCACTTGCTTTTTCAGTTCTTCCATCTCTGCTATAGCCATCCTATAGGGTGCCTTCGATATAGGTCCCGCCCCGGGAACTAAGTCTATGGTAAACTCAAATTCTCGAACAGGTGACATCCCCGGTATCTCTTCTGGAAAAACATCCACGAATTCATTTACAACAGGAACAAATTCAGGTGTCAGAACCTCATTCCCTATCTTCCTAACATGACATAGATAGCATGGCAGCCCCTGTCTCATAAACTTTTTCATTTTCAGTGATGATACTACCTTAGCTTGTAATCCCGAAGAAACCTTACGATATTTCACTCTCTTTCCCTCAGGCCCAACAAGTCTTACCTCTTGCTTCTCGCACTCAACTAATGCTTTATACCGGCCCAACCAATCCATTCCAAGAATAACATCTAGATCATCCATCTCTAACTCGTATAAATCACTAGAAAAAGCGATTTCCCTAATGGTAAAAGGAACTCCCCTATATACACTATTGCATTGGTACAACACTCCTGACGGAACAGCCACTACGTAAGATGAGGATTCAAGATCCTTTAATCCAAACCCTTTGGTTTTTGATGCAGACACAAAATAATTTGATGCTCCAGTATCAAATAACACCTTTACAGGTATCGAATTCACATGAAATGTACCTGTCACTACGCCTTGTGCATCCTCTGCCTCCTTTGTGCTAATGGCAGTCAATCTCCCTGTTGTCGAATGTGTTGCCAGTGGGTTTGGTCCTGCGCTCCCAGCGTTCTGCACATTACATCCCCCGACTCTATAGTTGTTTTGAGTGGCTCGATTACCGTTCCCATTTCTCTGATGATGACGATTTTGGCCACGATAGTCACTCCCCATCTTCTGGTTCCCAAGGTGCTTCTGTTTGACATTTTGATGTCCACCACTTTGCTGATTAGGATGCCCATGTTTAGCATAACATTCGAACTCACGATGACATAATTTGCCACAAAAACGACAGTCCACCAAGTTCCCATCACAGTCCTTCCCGAAAACTCTTTCCTTGCCGTAATGATCCCCATTCTTCCTTTGATTACCGAAACCCCCATGTGGAGGCTTACCATTTCTGCCATTTCTGTCAAGATGAGCAAAGTTCTTATGTTTCTTGTTCTGGTGGAAATGATGTTGCTGTTGGAAGATTTCTTTCCATTTCTCTGCACCGATGGTTCCCGCTTTATCAGTCTTGAGCTTCTTTCCTTTATCCTTCTTAATAAAACTCCCTACTTGAGCAGCCCTTTGGTACATCGCATCTAGAGTGGTGTACCTATCACTGTCGATATGTACTTGCACGTCATTGTTCATCCCCAACTCAAATTTCTGCATCTTCTTCTCTTCGGTAGGGACATCATCAGGGCAATACTTGACGCACTCCATGAACTTCTTATAGTATTCGTCTACTGTCTGGTCACCCATCTCAAATTTCGAAAATTCATTTGATTTTTCCTTTCTGATGTGAGGCGGGTAAAATTTCTCCTTAATTGCCTTTTTAAAATCTGCCCATGCTAGCGGATGCTCAGGATCGCTCATCAAGTTATCCCTAGTGTTCGACCACCAGTAGTCAGCTTTTTCTTGATGGTAGAAAGCAGCTTGGTCTACCCTCAAATGCTCTGGACATTGCACCACATTAAAAATCTTATTGAAGTCTCGTAACCAAATCTCAAGGGCTACGGATTCTCCAGCTCCTGTGAAAACCAAAGGCTTATTCTGCGAAATCCTCTTGCTTATGAAGGCAGTCGTCTGAACATTGGACTCAGACTTTGCCCTTCTTTCTTCGGCAAGCTCCATCACAAGTTCCCTTATTGCTTGGTTAGATGAACGACGCCTCATTCGAGTACTAGATAATGGAGACATTTCTTGTAACCACGATTCCCAGAGCGAAAGATGTTAGTTTCTACTTCATTCAAGCTTAGGATATCCAACATTAAGGACATAATTTGCACACCAATTCCAATTATAGATGAACTTCAATCATGCCTCGGCATACACAAGGCCCCACCTTTAAAGTCAAAGAACTAACATGCAGTCTAATGATAATATGGATGAACAACTAATGGTGGAGATTTATAAATCATCGATCGCAATAATATACACACAATCTCATTTGAATCTAACCATGTATAGTGTATATAATCATTGTTGTTATGGTTTCATCATCAAAGTAAACTAACTTAACAAAATTTTCAAGTTTCCACCTTTATGTTTACATAGATCACGACTTTTTGCACAAATTAAAATATGTAATAACAAGATTTCTAAGTATCTTTTAGGGTTCATTACTACCATTGGACAATAATTGTAAAATCATACGCATAACCATGTAACTTACATTAGCAATAATATTAAAGATGCACGAACATGTAAAATGCACCAAACCCAAAACTACCCATACTCACATGGAAATTTTTGTTGTAACGTTTCAAATGAAAACACACGTGTTTCAAACAGGAACCACTGGCTCTGGTACCACCTATAACACCCCTGAATTTCCGACCCCCTCTACGAAACCGAAACCGCAAGGTACGGGAGGAAATTCGGGTGTTACAAAAAAAAGAGAAAAAGAAAAGAGAGATAAATAAATAAATAAATAAATGAGTAGAAATTTCGGCAGCATCTCCCCTAAAATTGGGCACCCAGGTAGAAAGACAAACAACGTATATAAACAGAAAAGCGTAAAGGCATCGATGGCCTAACAAAATATATCATAGCGAATCGTCTCATCGCAAGGCTCTCCAAACTATTTACAAAACATGGATCGTGGTTCCCATGTAACACTTGAGTTTTCAAACAGGGAAACGAAAAGAATATATATCTAGAAAGTTTGCAGCGGAAATTAAGTTCTACAAAAGAGAGGTCAAATGCCTCAAGCCCTAAAACATAGACAGACTAAGAGGAACGAACTACATATCAATTTCACAAATGAATCCATTGTACAATCCAATACACGCGCTCATCGCTCCCCCCCCCCCCAAAATGCAATGCAAAAGATCGTCGTCACCTGCTAGGTCCGCCTATGATCACTCTGCTGTTCAACGCAAGACAAAAATATCAAACGTAGCATCACAGGGCCACCATATAAAGAGCCATACCAAACAAACAAACATGTACACGTCAGTAACTAACATAATATCAAACTAAGGCATAATTAACATTTACAAAGTATATCACAATGTAAAGGTGATTTTACCACACGCCAAGTACTACTCATTACCCCTAAACATTATATCCTACTACTCAATGTCGATCCTATCCTCTTCAATCCTTTGACTTCATAACTTCTCGGTATCACGTGCACCAAATCTTAACTGTTTTCAATTATATATAGATGTGACTAGAGGCCACCATTTTGGGGTTTGCAAAACCCACATGGCAACACCTGAACCAAGGGCCGTGACGGGCCATACCGACGCCCAATGGTAAAGTATGAACATAACCCCGTACAGCGACCATACAAAGATGATCCTACCTCCGGGAACTAAAGCCACTGGGGTACCAAACCAGTGGAGCCTGCATACCTAACGTATGTGACTAGAGGCCACCTGATAAGTGCAATTATTTGCACTTATTTATGCTATTTCTACACTCCGTGACCGAAGTTATAATGGTGTTTAGGGATTATGGTATTGGATTGTTGCAATTTTTGTCTCGTGTGCTTATTTTGTAGATTTATGATATTATGAGGCGCAATTGAAGCTTTTCACTAGTCTACGGAGTTATTAGTGGGTGAAGGCTTGGAGAAATAGCCTAAGACCCCTAGCATGATGGAGAAACGAGCCAAAACAAGTCCAGGAGGAAAGCGACGAGTCGCCACAACCATAGCAACGACTCTTCGCAAACTTGTTGAATCCAATATCAATCCAGAAAGAAAGCAACGACTCGCCACAGCCTATGCAACGAGTCGTCGCTAATTCACTGATCTCCCTATTGCACTCCAGAAGAAAAGCGACGATTCGTCGCCCATCATGTGGCGACTCGTCGCTCGAGAGGAAACTGCCCTGCAGTAGACAGAAGAAAAGCGCCGACTCGTCGCCCCTGAAGTGGCGACTCGTCGCTCAGCATTTTTACGGAAATTCAACCGTTTCTTCTCCTAATTTTTGGAACCACTATTTAAGTGGAACTTAACCTAGTTTTTATTTATTCAGTTTTCTTTCTTTCAAACCCTAGTATTTCTCTTTGTATTCCATAGATTTAGTTTAAGCTTTTCTTTAAGAATTT
Organism: Amaranthus palmeri; assembly: GCA_019776075.1. NCBI lineage: Eukaryota > Viridiplantae > Streptophyta > Magnoliopsida > Caryophyllales > Amaranthaceae > Amaranthus > Amaranthus palmeri. Next base: position 48,609 of record JAAKBH010000564.1, read on the forward strand.
CAATATTGTACTCTTGGATTTCATTTGCTATTTACATTACCGTTCTTCAATCCTCCATTGTCAAGGTATTTTCTTTAGGAAAAATTGCCTAGAATAATACGACCTTTTACTGATTTTCCAAGAATAATATGAACTTTCAATTAACCACCAATAATACGAACTTTGACATGCATTTTCCGCTGGCATACACGACCTGTTTATAACCGATAGTACAGGTCTTTTTTTGACCGTTGCTCAGCAGGTTTCAACCGATAATACGAACTTTCAATTAACCACCAACTAGCTCTATGGATAACTGTTTCATGGTTGAGGTTGTTCAGGAAAAAGTCCCAAAGTCTGCATGGGAGATATACAGTAATGAAATAGAAGGGCTCCTTGAAAAAGGGGTTATGGGTGAAGCTGAGTTAGTTCGTGATACTCCATCTGAGGGGGTATTCAATGCAGAGGAAGTAATTGAGGAGAGAACTACGCCTCCCGAGGTAGAACTTAAACCCTTACCTTCTAATTTGAAGTATTGTTTTCTGGGAGAGTCTTCTACATATCCTATTATCATCAATAGTACACTTAATGATGGCCAAATTGCTAAATTGAAAAACCTTGTTTGCAAATATCGTAAGGCAATTGGGTATACTATTAATGATATTAAGGGTATCAGCCCTTTTATTTGCACCCACCGAATTCACTTAGAGGAAGGGACCATGCCATCTGTTGAAAATCAAAGGCGCCTCAACCCTAACATGAAAGAGGTGGTGAAATAGGAGGTGTTGAAGTTGTTAGCTGCTGGGATTATTTATTCCATTTCTGATAGTCAATGGGTCAGTCCAGTACAAGTTGTCCCAAAGAAAGGGGCATGACTGTTGTGACCAACGATAAGGGGGAGATGATTCCTACTAGAACTGTGACTGGTTGGCGTATGTGTGTAGATTATAGAAAGTTGAACAAGTCGACCCGTAAAGACCACTTCCCCTTACCCTTCATTGACTAAATGTTAGAGCGTTTAGCGAACCATTCTTTTTTCTGTTATTTGGACGGTTATTCTGGTTTCTTCCAAATACCCGTCCATCCAGATGACAGAGAGAAGACGACCTTTACCTGTCCTTATGGCACCTTCGCATATCGAAGGATGCCTTTTGGTTTGTGTAATGCTCCAGCTACTTTTCAAAGATGCATGATGGCTATATTTTCTGAATTTGTTGAGTCTTGCATGGAAGTGTTTATGGATGACTTCTCAGTCTACGGGGACAGTTTTGAGGCTTGTTTATCAAACCTCGAAAAAGTTTTGCGTAGATGTGAAGAAGTAGGTATTGTCTTGAATTGGGAAAATGTCACTTCATGGTGCAATCTGGTGTTGTTTTGGGACATGTGGTTTCTAATAGAGGCATCGAAGTAGACAAAGCTAAGATCGAGGTCATTGAGAAAATTCCTCCCCCGATCAATGTGAAGGGGGTACGGAGTTTTCTCGGGCATGCCGGTTTTTATAGGAGGTTCATTGCGAACTTTTCTAAGATAGCCCGACCTCTGACTGAGCTTCTGGCGAAAGATGCCTCATTCGTGTTTACTGATGAATGTTTGCAAGCTTTTGAACAGTTGAAACAGGCTTTAATCTCTGCACCTATCATCAAACCGCCCGATTAGAGCTTACCATTTGAGCTCATGTGTGACGCAAGTGATTTCGCGGTTGGTGCGGTATTGGGGCAAAAGAAGGAAGGAAGAATGCATGCCATCTACTACGCTAGTAGAACTCTAGACTCTGCACAAACGAATTATGCCACCACGGAAAAAGAGTTGCTAGCCGTAGTTTTCGCCATGGAGAAATTTCGATCCTACCTCATCGGGTCGAAAGTTATTGTGCATACTGATCATTCCGCATTAAAACATATGTTGGCAAAGAAAGATGCGAAGCCCAGGTTGATAAGGTGGATCTTGCTCCTTCAAGAGTTCGATCTTGAAATCAAAGACAAGAAGGGTACTGAAAATGTTGTTGCTGATCATCTCTCTCGGTTGACATTTGAACATTCTCAAAAGTGTCTCCCCATCAATGACTCATTTCCAGATGATCAGTTGTTCTCCATCCTCTCCATCTCCAATGACCCATGGTATGCAGATATCGTCAACTACCTTGCAAGCGGTGTCGTTCCTCATGATCTTAATCCTTATGAGAAGAAGAAATTCTTCCACGATGTGAAGAGGTATTTTTGGGATGACCCTCTTTTGTTCCATGAAAGTTCTGATGGTATGATTCGCAGATGTGTCCCCGATGAGGAAGTTGAATCAGTTCTCACTCATTGTCATAGCATGCCATGTGGTGGCCACGCCGCGTCATCAAAAACCGCGGCCAAGGTACTTGAGTGTGGTTTCTTTTGGCCTACTTTGCATAAGGATACTCGTGAATTTGTCAAGGCTTGTGATAGATGCCAAAGGGTTGGGAATCTCTCCCAACGAAATGAGATGCCTCTCAACTACATACTAGAAGTTGAAATTTTTGATTGTTGGGGTATTGATTTTCAAGGGTCGTTTCTCTCATCGCGTGGGAACAAATACATCTTGGTAGCTTGTGATTATGTGTCCAAATGGGTAGAAGCAATTGCTACCCCAACCAATGACGCCAGGGTGGTGAGCAAGTTCTTCAAATATAATATTTTTGCTCGGTTTGGTATACCACGCATCTTGATCAGTGATAATGGCACCCATTTCATTGAGTCCAAGTTTGAAGCCCTTTTGAAGAAGTACGGTGTGCATCATAGATTTGCTTTGCCCTATCATCCACAAACAAGTGGGCAAGTAGAGATCACAAACAGGGAAATTAAAGCCATCCTTGAGAAGACGGTGGCTCGTTCTAGGAAAGATTGGTCCCAAAAGCTCAATGACGCCCTTTGGGCGTATCGCACCGCATTCAAGAGTCCTATAGGCACCACTCCCTATCGGCTTGTGTTTGGAAAGGCTTGTCATCTCCCATTGCAACTAGAGCACAAAGCTCTATGGGCGGTGAAAACCTTAAACTTTGATTTGAAGTCCGCCGGTGAAAAGCGCCTATTAGATCTCAATGAGCTTGAGGAGATTAGACTAAATGCATATGAGAGCTCTAAGATCTACAAGGAGAAAACTAAGGTTTGGCATGCTAAACGAATCCGAAGGAGGGAATTTGTAGTGGGTGATCAAGTTTTAGTCTTCAATGTTAGGCTTAAGCTATTTCCGGGCAAGCTACGATCCAGGTGGTCGGGTCCTTATACCGTCACAAAGGTCTACCCCTATGGATCGTTAGAGGTAAGTGGTGAGGGAGGTGTGTTCAAGGTCAATGGACAAAGAGTTAAGCATTACTTTCCAAGTACCGTGATTGAAGGTAAGGAAACCCTTTTCCTTACTTTGGTTGATGTTTGATTTACACCGAAGGGCGTCGAGCTACCGACGTTAAACTAGCGCTTCCGGGAGGCAACCCGTGTATTACATTCCATATTTTATTTTTAGTTTTATCATTGTAAAAAAAAAAAAAAAAAAAAAAAAAAAAAAAAAAAAAAAAAAAAAAAAAAAAACAGGTAATGAGGCAGAGGCAAAGTGGCGAGTCGCCACTAAGGATGCAACGACTCGTTGCAAAACTTCTGGAAATTGGAACACAGGCAGAACAAAAGCGACGAGTCGCCACAACACATGCAACGACTCGTCGCACTTGCACTGGAAGGAAATGCGAGTTAGAACAAAAGCGGCGAGTCGTCGCTCCGCATGTAACGACTCGTTGCAGACCGTTGAAGGCCCCAACGGCTTTTTTTTTTTGGAGATCCGGCCCATTTTTCCTTATAAATACCCCCTATCCATCCCAGTCTCATTCTTACATATTATTCTATCAACTTTTCCATTCCTCTTATTTCTTTACCCTCCACCCATCATCTTCACCCTAATCTCCATCAATAAGAGCCAATTTTTCAAGGTTTCAAGGAATCCATTTTCAAGGTGTTAATTTCTCTCTTCTACGGTTCTTCCCTCCTCAAGGTACTCTTCTAATCCTTCTTACTTTTGTTTGTGTCTCATTTTAGGGTTAGTTAATTTAGGTTGGTTTGTTTGGTCAAATTAATTTGGGATCTTGTATTGTGCTGGTGCTGTTAGCTGTTTTAATATGAATTTGTTTAGATCTCGTTCTAAAAGGGCACGGCAATCCGGTGAAGGGTCGTCTTCACGACCCCATGGTGACGATTCTTCTTCACCACCACCATCGAGCCTCGCCCAGCTCAAGGCCCATCATCTGTAGGTACCATGAAATGTAAACTAACATCATCTCAAGCCCGCATTTTTCACAAGTTAAAGGATCGCTTACTCCTTCCTACCAAATACATTGACGATACACTTCTGCATGTAAATGGTCTGGAGAACGGAGTAGTTTCTATTTTAAGTCGAGGCGGTTTAGATGGTACTGTTGGTCGGCGCGCGATAGTTTATCCGCGTTTGACATTTGAGTTTTTATCTACCCTTGAGTGCCATCGCTCTTCACGGGGATACGCATACTATTATATTTCCTTTAATGCTTTCAACATGACGTATTGTATGACGTATCCCCAAATTCCTGAAGCATTTAGCTAGGGTTTTTCTGATAATCAGTACCAAATCCCTTCACGGGAGACCATCTGCAGTTTTTGGGCCGAATTGACCGGCGACCTTCCTTATTCTAGGTCCGGTAATAAAGTGAGTCGTATTTGGCATCCTGCGCTGCGATTTGTTTATCGTTATCTCGCCATGACTGTCTTTGGTCAAGGTGAGCCCACCCAGTGTCAGCAGCTTGAGCTTGGGCATTTTTATGCCCTCGCTTATCCGGGACAAACTCCACCCAATTGGGTGGATCTATTTGTCACTAGATGCCTAGAGATTCAAAAGGCCCCAAAGGGCAAAATCTCTGTGGGTGGTATGATCACAATGCTAGCTCGCAGTCTCGGGGTTGCATTCCCCGATGATTGTGAGGAGTTACAAACTTCTGCCACCCACCTTTACAACTACACGACCCTCACGCACACTAAGTTCTTTTTAATGAGAGGTCGCGATGCCTACCTAGTTTGCCCTAATGGGCATTTGCTTGAACTCCCCCCTAGACCATGCCACGTCTTCGATGTCCAACCGAATGACGATGTGCGTACGCTCACGGCACGTGTTATCCATTACTCACAGCAACATGCTGTTGAGTTATTTGGTGGTAATTTGGTTGAGGTGGAGGAAGGCGGAGATGAGGAAGAGGCACCTGAGCCTCTAGAGGAGGATACCCATGACGCTCAACCTTTCCAGGGAGAGCCTCAATATGGGTATGAGTATCAGCAGCAGGCGCCCTCGTTTGATTATGAGGCTGACCGGGTCTGGCGTGAGGATATGCTAGACCGTTTTTCATATATGGAGGGTCGTGTCAACCGCATTGATGACCAATTGCAAACCCTCCACGAGACCAGCAGCTATCAGTGGAACGAGCTGCGTGATTCATATGACTCGGACATGTATGACATGAATACACGTCTGAGTTCTTTGATGATGGCTCAGGGGGCCCAAACTGCACATTTTGCGAGTACCCCGTTCCAGGATCCTAGGGCCCAAATTGCTGATATGGAGGCCCAAAGAGAGAGAAAAAAGGAGGCCGTTTTAGAAGCTAAGAGTTCTAGGAGAAAATCTTTCTCCTTCTTTCGTCGCGGTTCTTCTAGTGGTCACTGAAGGCCACTTGCCTTAGACTTCCCTTTATGCACGCTGGTGCTACCCTTGTTATGTCCCTTTGCTACGCTGTTAAGCATTGAGGACAATGCTTCTGATAAGCATGGGGGGGAGTCTACACCTGCTAGTGTAGTTTTTTTTGTTTTGTTTTTTATTTTGTATCTTTCTTTTGTTTTTCCCATGTTAGATTTCTTGTTTTTGTTTTCCTTTTTATTGTATTTTGGATGTATATGTTTTGAAAAAAAATCAAAAAAAAAATAATAAAATAAAAAAAAAATTTTGAAAAGAAAAAAAAAGAAAAAAGGAAAAGAGAATGCTAGCCATAAACCTGTGAAGGAGGCTAGGCAAAAGGAGAGTGAGTGTTCATTTGAAGCTGTTGCTGCTATCATTATTCCTCCTACGCCGAGTTGTCATCCACAGGTATATTTCTATCCCTATCTCTTCTCTTATCTTTCCCTATATTCTAGCTCCACTAGATTACCGTACCCTAACCCAACGAGCTATCCTCACATAGATTCTCGAACATCATCCCTGTTCAACCATTGCATGTAATGAGCTAAAAATTTTAAACCAAAAATAAGCCCCCATCCTCTTTGATCCCAAGTAAGTTCTTGGATTGCGAGATCCAAGAGCTCCATTGCATGAGCCTTACAGTTTTGGAGTTTGGGTTTTTATTTTTGTACATTATATTGTGGTTATGATGATGGATTTTTGTGTTGGGATGGGTTTGAGGTCGATAAGGGGTTTTGGATTTTTATGGGATTTCATGTGAGATCATATATGAGGGGAAGGAGATTGAGATAGGAAGCCTCTTATTTTTGGGGAGACATAAGGAGAGCCGTTGTTCATGTTTTAAGCGGTAATGCTACAACCGATGGTGCTATCCCGGTTTAGCATTGGAGTTTATTAGGTAGGCTACATTCTCATATCTTTGTGCTGTATTGTTTAATCCAGGGTTACTAAAGACCCTTCACTTTTAGGGTTGCTGAACACCCTATTGCTACCCACCGTGAAAAGCAAGCATGGGGAAACCTGTCGCTTGTTTATTCACGCTTTCTACCATATGTATTTGTATAGATTTAGCTTGAGCATGCATTTTTATTTTTGTTTTGTAGCTGAATCTGTACTTGTTGTTTATTGAAAAAGGGAAAGAAAAACATGCTTGGAAAGAGAAAAGCCCAGCTAGGTCGAAAACCCGAAAGGGCGACCTAGGCAAAAGAGCGGCATGAGTGGGTAAGCAAGTGAGAAAAAGAGAGATTCACAGTTTATCTATTTTTCATTTTGTTTTGGTGTGGCGTCATAAGAAGAGGGAGTCATAAGGTAGGTATTTTGGTAGGCCAACATTGGAGGGATAAGTTGTAGTTTTTATTTTCATTTCTCATATTCTTTGAGGAGTTATAAGGAGGTTGAAGTGTTGGGATTTTTGGTTTACATGTGCTTATTTTTATGTTTGTGTTGTGTGTGTGTGTGTGTGGGTGTTAGCCAAGTGAAGGGGAACAAGTGGTATAGATGTTTGGACTCTTGGCAAACACCGGGGTTTAGCGGAGTTTAGGAAAGGGAGGTATAAGAAGTAGTTTAGGAGTTGTACATCATGTCTTGACCTTGTTTTATCTGTATTTTCACCTTGATTTGCTCGAGGACGAGCAAAGGTTAAGCATGGGGAGGTTTGATAAGTGCAATTATTTGCACTTATTTATGCTATTTCTACACTCCGTGAGCGAAGTTATAATGGTGTTTAGGGATTATGGTAGTGGATTGTTGCAATTTTTGTCTCGTGTGCTTATTTTGTAGATTTATGATATTATGAGGCGAAATTGAAGCTTTTCACTAGTCTACGGAGTTATTAGAGGGTGAAGGTTTGGAGAAATAGCCTAAGACCCCTAGCATGATGGAGAAACGAGCCAAAACAAGTCGAGGAGAAAAGCGACGAGTCGCCACAACCATAGCAACGACTCGTCGCAAACTTGCTGAATCCAATATCAATTCAGAAAGAAAGCAACGACTCACCACAGCCTATGCAACGAGTCGTCGCTAATTCACTGATCTCCCTATTGCACTGCAGAAGAAAAGCGACGACTCGTCGCCCATCATGTATCGACTCGTCGCTCGAGAGGAAACTACCCTACAGCAGACAGAAGAAAAGCGCCGACTCGTCGCCTCTGAAGTGGCGACTCCTCGCTCAGCATTTTTACGGAAATTCAACCGTTTCTTCTCCTAATTTTTGGAACCACTATTTAAGTGGAACTTAACCTAGTTTTTATTTATTCAGTTTTCTTTCTTTCAAACCCTAGTATTTCTCTTTGTATTCCATAGATTTAGTTTAAGCTTTCCTTTAAGAATTTCAATATTGTACTCTTGGATTTCATTTGCAATTTACATTACCGTTCTTCAATCCTCCATTGTCAAGGTATTTTCTTTATTATTCAAGTTTTTAAATTATGTCTTATTTCTTGTTTCATGATAGTTTATTAGTCTTAGAAATCTCCATAGCCATGATTAGTGAGTAGATTTGTATGCTAGGGCATAGGATTTGAACCCTAATATGTATGTGATTCTTAAATGAGGATTGATGATTGTGATGTTGAATTGGTTTGATTAAATTGTTATGTATGATCATTCAAGTTAAAGTCTTTTAATTTCTCCTAAAACCAAAATCACGAAAGTTGAGGGATGAGAATGTTATTAGTCTTGGATGATTAATCAAGTTAATATGTCTTCTTAATCAAAATTACGAAAGTTGAGATTGAGTAGTATGTTCTCTTGTGACGTTAATCGATCAAAATACGAAAGTTGAGATTGAGAGAACCCATTTAATCTGTTTTAATTTGAGAACCATCCCGAAAAGGAGTGATTAAGTTAGATCGCTAATTCAATTCAACGGAACCAATTGCAATCCTTATCGAAATTATCATATGCTATTAGTGGGGAATTCCTATGTCCTAGTCCTATTATTATCTTGTTATCAACATATTTCTTAAGCACTTTCACGTAGTTATAGTAACAACCAATCAAAATCTTTGTTTCTCAAGTGATTAACTAATCAACTCTTGTATTAATCCTGTCTCCCCGTGATCCGACCCGTAATTGTGCTACGACACCCGTGCGCTTGCGGTATTAAAATAAAACCCTAATACCACCATAGGGTTTGCATGACCCACATGGCAACACCTCAACCAAGGGCGGTGACGGGCCATATCGATCGGCGCCAGATGGTAAAGTATGTACATACCCCCGTACGGCGACCCTTTATAGATGGTCCTACCTCTGGGAACTAAACCCACTGGGGTACCCTAACCAGGGGAGCCACAATAATCGACTAAAATGGCTATTTTATCAATACAGAGCTCATTTTCATTACGATCAACCAATTTCTTACTTCACCATTTACAGGCTCATTCCCATTCTATCTCAGCTCATCCAACACTCTAATCACGAGACACTCAGTCTCAGTCTCTACTATTACTACATAGACCAACTTGAACTTATCGTAATCATTGTCGTTCGCTGGGAACTCAAAGGCATTCATAGCTTATATAACATTAATACTTACTGAATACATAATATAAGATGCAACCAAGAATTAGAGACTGCGTGTGCGTACCTGCAACTCTACTGCACTCTTGAAAAATAGTCAGATAAATCGCCAAGAAAGAGGTCTTACGCCCCCCTTATGAACCGGGCACCTATGCACGATCAGAGTAAGACTAATAAGCCTACTTTACATCATTTAAGAAGTATTGACTCCATACAAACTACACGATTAATCAAAAAGTTTCAATTCAAGCAAATACGCACTTTAAACATATTCATGTGATAAATCCACTCATGTTCACACATGAACTTCGCCACCAAATTTCAATCAACCATGACATTAGAGTCCAATAAATTCTACATTGAGATATGTTCAAGTGAAGGGGCGCGACCCTACTATAACACCCCGTCATTTTAGAACATCATTATTATAGTTATTATAATCACTTTTGGATATTTTATAAATATATTAAATTATTTTGAGTTAGTTTTAGTAAATTTCATTCACATACTAATTTGAACATTAACGTATTTAGATTGAAAATAGATTTGCGATTTCTAAACAAAGAGGTTCGAATTAAAATTATTATCGTATTAAATTGTGTGAGTACACGAAAGTGAGTTTCTTAGTTGAGTCTCGCAAGAAAACAAATCTAGATAAATAAATAGATAAGTAAACAAAGAAAATGAAAAAGGGATGAATTAGGGTTTTATGGGAGGTTCTCTTACTCCTTCATCAAGAACCCATGGCTGCCTCCCCTTCCTTCCCTCTCCTCTTCTCTTCCCTCACCTCTCTATGAGCCGCCACCACCACCAAAGAGCAGCCGGCAGCCCTCACAGCCACCAAGGAGCAGCCGGCAACCTTCCCTCACCCTCCCACGCCAGCCGCCAGCAGCAAGGGCTACATTTGTGCTCCAGCCGCCCGCAGCAAAGGTTGTCCCAACCGGTTTTGGCCCTCTTCCACCGCCACAACTCCACCTGTTTCTCTTAGTTCACCTTGTAAGCCATCCTCTACTTCCCATTTGATTAGTTTCTTGTTCTAATTGGAGTTTGCCATGTTTATGAGTTTGAGTTGATTGTTTATTAATTTTCTTGAATCTTATTTTGATAATGTAAGAAATTGATTAGTTTCTTGTTCTGATTGGAATTTTCCATGTTTATGAGTTTGAGTTGATTGTTTATTAATTTTTTTGAATCTCATTTTGATAATGTAAGAAATTGATTAGTTTCTTGTTCTAATTGGACTTTTCCATGTTTATGAGTTTGAGTTGATTGTTTATTAATTTTCTTGAATCTTATTTTGATAATGTAAGAAATTGATTAGTTTCTTGTTCTAATTGGAATTTTCCATGTTTATGAGTTGGTTGATTGTTTATGAATTTTTATTGAATCTTATTATAGTGATGTAAGAATTTGGTTTGTAAGTTTAATATACTCACAGATTAGGGTTAACAATTTGGATAGAAATGATACTAGTCGTGCTACTTTGGTGTTTCAGAATGTTTAATAACTTGAATAATTGATATGAGATTTAAATATGTGATTATATGGTGAATGGGTATAATAGTAGTTATAGATGTTTGAATTTATTAGTCTCAAAAGTGGGTGTTATTTGTCACTTGTATTATATATATATATATATATATATATATATATATATATATATATATATATATATATATATATATATATATATATATATATATATATATATATATATATATATATATATATATACACATAAATGATGGTGGTTAATGTTTATATTATGGAGTGTCTTTGCTAGTTAATTGTGGTATGGTTGTAACTATTAGAGTTGAATTTTATCATTGTGGAAGTGGAAAAGAACTAATGTTGCTACTACTGTTGCTAATTATTAGAGGAAGTGTCTCTTTTCATGCTCTCTGTCTTTATGAGTAATTTTGTGTGTTGTAGTAATTTATATCACAACGTGAGGTTACCACTAACATCAACATTATATTTAAATTATTAGTGTTAATGTTGTTGTACAAGTGTTATTAGTTGATCACATGATATGGTGATTTGTTTGTATTACTCGAGTCCCATAGGTTTGAAGAAATGGTCATAAAATGCACTTTGTTGTTATGAAAGCTTATTTGATCGTTGGTTTAGTGAATGCGAAAGTCTATTTGGTTATTGAGTTAAATTCATAACTTATGATTAAGTATTAATTGAGCATGTGTATTGATTTAGTTTGCATTGGAATAAGTGGGAGTTACATGGAATGGGTGAATAATGGCTTGTCCTAGCATTTAGATGCTCTTAAATGAAGGCAAATGAGCTTATTAGATCTACTCCAAACTTGTATAGGTTCCCGGTTCATAAAAGGACGGTAGAACCTTAGTTGGGTGATTACTGTGATATTAGTCGTGCAGTGACGCTTATAGGTACGTACACGCAGTAACTACCCTTATATGCAATTGCTTTAAGACTTTATTATTATGGTGATAATATGCATAGTGTCGAAACTATGAGGTATTACTGAATATATTTTATATGAAGAACTATCGATTACGAAATCCTTGCGCTTAGAATAATTTAGTGAATGGGAGTGTTGGTAGAAGACGGGGACCACCCCCTTATTTATTTAAGAATTGAGTTATGCCTTACTCGGAGTTAGAATGACTCCTTTATATGTGGATTTCATATTTTATTTGAGTTGCTCAGTTTGTTTCGGCGTTATACTATCCCAGGGCACTCATTAATAGTCAAAAGCGGGAGTTATTCCCATCTGATAAAGTACTAAATTATGATTAGTTGGCGTTACTCAACTGGATTATATCCGGTTGATTTAGTAGTCCCCTAGGTGAGGTTCGACGGGACCACCGTAAGGGGGGTATGAGCATACTTTGTCAGTTGGGCGCCGGGTGGCCGATAACGCCCCTTGACCGAGGTGTCACCATGCGGGCCTTGCAAATCCCAATATGGTTGCCTCTCTACTGGATTGGTACCCCAGTGTTAGTTTCCCGAAGGTAGGACCTGAGAGGGTCAGCTGGAGGGGGTATGAGCTCATACTTTTCCATGGGCGTCGGGTGGCCGATAACGCCCATGGCCGTGTCACTGCCATGAAATGAAGAAAAGATTTACTGACAGAATGTTACTCATTGATTATTCAATGATAGAGTAGTTTATGCTAGTGAGAAGTGCGCCTAAGCTAACTTACCTCAAAGGAGTTACCACTTACCAGTCCCAAAGATGGGCTATGAATACGCTTACTCTAAGTTAGATAAGCTCTATAGGGATACGTGTTGGATAATCTGTTAATGCCTTGGTTGAGTTGATACTACGCGTGTTCTGCAAGAGTAGATGCTACACATGTTCTCCAAGAAGCATAGGTGGACGGTAAACGGTTACTATTTGCACTTATGTCCTATGAAATCATCTTAGGTTGTATAACATAATGTTATCTATTTGTTGGTCTTACTATATTTGATGTTAGTTATTGACGTGTACGTGTTTGTGTTTGTGTTTGTGTTTGATTGTTTGATGACTTTCTATGATCGTCCTGCTATGACACATTGGCGTTGGTCTGATGTCGAGCAGCAGGAGGATCATGGACCGTCGTAGCAGGTATTGGAGCTTCTTTTTGCATTGCATTGCATTGGGGGAGAGTGATGAGGGCGAAGAATAACCTGTGTCATATTGTTATGCCTTGATTTTGTAGTTCTTATTTATCTTTGTAAACTTTGGTTGTATACGTTTGTTATGAGGCTTTGCGTCCTCCTTTGTATATTTGTATTTCCGCTGCGTAGTTTATAACGTTGTATGGTTTTAAAGTGTTAAGTCATCTTAAAATGCACGCGTTGAGATTGGAACCACGATCCACTCTTGGCATATCGATTTGAGACTTCGGCGATGAACTATTCCGCCGTGGCGTGAGATTTTAAAGGTAATGATGCCTTAGATTAGTTTATTGTTTTATTGTGCTAACTGTCCTTCCACATATGTTCGAGATTAGTAGAGGTGCCGTCGATTTTTTTTCTTCCTTTCACCTCTTTAAAGTTAATCTTTTGACGTTTATCAAAATTCTTTTCCTTTTCTTTTATGTAACACCCGAATTTCCTTCCGTCCTTCACGATTTTGATTTCGTTTAAGGGGCTGGAAATTCAGGGGTGTTACACCTACGCTCGTGCGCTTTGATCAAACTAACCATGGAAAAGTTTAGGAACACATAATATATGATGTTGCACTAAATATCAATCATATTACTCATTGTATCAATGCTTTGTTACCTTCCCAAGGTTTTAGAGTATGATGATGAACGAGTCAAGTAGTTTGAAGACTAACAACGACTCGTATAACTTGGGTCAAAGTCACACAACTTGGCGATACCATTGAACAATCAATATAGCAACCAAACTCAACTATGTACAAACAACTCACTATAACCATGACAAAACTTTCATTTTCATTTGTGACACTAGCTACTTTAAATCTTTACTTAGTAACTATTATTATCATTTAAATCCATAACAATAGATATTAACAATTCTAGTCACCTTATCATGGTTAATGTCATATATAACTAATAATTAGTCACCTCTTATAAGGACTAACAAACATAACCATTCCCTACCATCAACACTACCATCATTCACCAATAATAACATATAAATTAAGTTAATAAAAGTTGTCCACTTACTAATTACCACCCAAAATGCATAAATCAACACATACTACCCTTATTTTCAACCTTAAAACAAACCCTAACTCATCTATTTAAAATTCAAGCTCCTAATTCCTTACCCAAATTAATTTTAAGCACAAATCAACAATTAAATTTAATAACAACACCAATATTCATATAACTTGAAATTATAAGAATAAAATAACATTAAGGTAAAAAGTTTAAATAGTTTACTAAAAGGAAGAGGGTATGTCTTACAATGGGAGAATAAGAGAAGAGGGAGAAGGAGGTGGTGATGTCTTCTTGGGGTGGCACAGCAACCAAGTTGCTGGTGGTGGTAAGTCGTGCGACCCGCTGCTGCCGTGGGGAAGGAAACGCGGCCCCGAAGACCCAGCTGCAGGTTGCCGTGAGTGAGGGAGGGGTGGCTGCTGCAGTGGCGGCGTTCGTGAGGGCTCAAAACAGTGGGTTATGGGGTTTGAATGTAAATGTGAGGGAGAGGGAGGAGAGCAAGATTAAGAAAGGAAAATGATGGGTGTGGTGGCTCACTCTCAAACAAATGGGGTTTTGATTTTTTTAAAAAATCTAAAACCCTAACCACTATTACTTTGGGCTATACTATTCACGAGGCCCATAAATTTTAACCCGAATACTTAAAAGTGAAACTTCGTTTGGCTCGAGTTTAAGAACGAAACTATTACAATTATTATTATCTTACTCAACTCTATTTAAGTAATAGTCTCCCATATAATTAGACGTGTTGACCGTTTAATTAATATATTTTTATGGGTCAAAATATTAAATTTCCGATGTTTGATAATAATGTATAAAGAAATCATTTTTAATCGCAATTTGAATTATAGTTTATTAACATAGAATTTGCGAGGTGTTACAATATTGCTTTATAAAAATAACTATATCTTAAAATATCTAGGTAGCAACTTGATTTTCTAAATACAAAATTATGATTTTCGACCATAGAACGGTTTGCGGTCCGGTCTGGTCTGAAAAATAAAAAAACCAATACCAGAACATAAACCATAATTTAATTTGAAAAAAACCAGACCAGACCATTTAAACCATTAACCAGACCAAATATTGAAATTCCGATTTGGTCCGATTTGGTTTACGGTTTAGACCAAACTTTGTTTAGCCCTATTTATAATGACCACTAGAGTGGAAGTATTGCTCCTGTCCTCTATGATTAGTTTGTAAGCATCTCGTACATGGAAAAGACTATTTTCACTAGTCTAATAAATTATCTCATTTGTAATTCAATAAATATTATTTTGGGTCTATTACAAATTACACGTGCATTCAATTTTCTATCAATAGAATATTACGGATGACAGCTTTTATAAGCTAAAACGTCAAAATCCTAGATTATACTCCCTCCGTTTGCTAATGTTCTTCCCATTAAAATATTCTATTTTGGAAAGAGAAATTTGATTGAGATTTTTAAGACATATATAGAAGACAAAACCTATCCATGTGACATCTCGTTAGATTCGTCTTACTGTATACTTTTTTATTTTATATTTTTTATAATTTTTTATAATGCGTATTTAGATATATTTACTTTGAAAACTGTGCAAAAAGTATGGAAAGAACATTTGGAAACGGAGGGAGTAGGACTTAATTGTTAATGTTTGAAGTTATATAAATTCAACCTATTGTATTCTAACTAACGCACGCTTGTGAAAGATATACTTTCTGTTATTTTTGAATTTAGAGTGCAAGTTGTCGAGCAACAAATGACTATTTATAAGGAGAAAAATTTTCCATTAAAAACACAAAAATAATTACAAGGAATGCGCCCAAGGGACTCGACTAGCTTCCAACATCAACATCAGATAGCTAAATAGCTCCACCTTTTAGGAAGAGTCCTACCCGCATTTCTTTATATATATATGTAAAGAAGGTAGAAGAGATGCCTCAAAAAATCAAAAAATAGGAACCAATCAAGTGTTCATAAAACAAAACTATACGTTGTAAATGGTCCTATACAGCCAACTAGTATCTTTATTGTTCTTCTTAACACAGATAGTAGATAGTAGAGGAGTGGGTCTTCACTGTATCTTTGATGGTCTTCATGACAACATCTATTGATTTGACTTTCGCTTCTCAAATAAGCTGTAGGGTTTCAAATTTCTTCATTTTGAATAGTCTAATTAATCTAATTAAATCACATGAAACGAAAAAGTTAAGCCATTGAAAAAAAAACCCACGAAAAGAGGCCACTCACTAAAAGAATGAGAGTGGACTACGTAACACATATCAATTCGTTATAAGCTCTGATTCAGGGTAATAAATTGATTAATGGATCATCATTAATTGCTTTTAAGATCAAGAAAAAAGCAATACACAAAATTAAAATAAATAGTTTCTGACTTCAAGTCTGTTGTTGGCTTACATGGTGAGTTAAGTACCATTTTCGTGCTGTTAAATGAGATATTCTCCATTATCGAAATTGACATATTTTATTCTATTGATTTTATTCGAGTTTGTTTATTGAAGCATTACCATCGAAATTCCATCTTGATTCACTACAAGAAAAGTTTTTTTAGCAACAATAAAAGTTATTGCTAAAAACAAGATTTCCTTGCTAAAAATGTTTTCGCAACGAATCTGATAGTTTCTAAAGGTTGCACATTTTTGCAACGAGTTTTATCGTTGCCAAAGAAATGTCGTTGCGATTCCTACAATGATTTAGCAACAAAAAAGTCGTTGTCAAATCTTTTGCATTTTAACCTACAACACTTATCATTGTTAAAAATCTGTTTTTCACAACAATATCAGTTGTTCCAATGCATGATTGTCTATCTTTTGCAACGATATAACTGTATTGAAAACAATCAAGTAAAATTTGTGATTACTATTTTTTGCAACGACTATTACTGTTGAAAAAAAAAACATACACATTTTTCCCAACGACTTTGTTACCTTATGAAACAACCTACAATCTTTTTTCTTTTTTTTTTTTTTTTTTGTAAATTTGGAAAAATATAAATATCTGAATAACCGAATACACTGGAACATGGAAGCCCCAAAACCGCCGGCATAAAAAACCCCGCGAGGGGAAAAAGCCATTGGAAAAGGGGGCCATGAGCCAAGCCACCGCAACAAGGCATAGGGGTGGGCTATGCAAAGGGAACACAAGCCAAAAACCAAATTCGAAACCGAGCATCAACTATCACCTTACACACCAATCCTATGATGCCCAGATCGACAAAACCACCAATACTCCCATCAAACACCAAGTCAACACCAAAAGGCCCGAAGGAGACAAAGTTGGGCCCAAAAAAGAAAAAACAACACCACAAAAACAGTTACAATATTAAGAGCAAAACATAGCTGCAACTAAAAGGTAAAACAATACAACATGATCATAATAAGAGCAACCAAAACATTCCTTGCGAGCGTACTTGAAGCGCCAACCATTCTCGAGAAGGAGACGCACCAAAATTTCAACACCTTCAAAACGGCCCCATTGGTGGAGAATTGTAAGAGAGAAGATCAAGACCCAACATTTCTTTTGCCCATATACCAACCCGAATTTTGAGGTTGTAGCAAATATTATTCAAATTTGGATTCACCCTGTCAAATTTAATCTTATTTCTTTCAAACCATATCGACCAAATCACGCATCCAAGGATTAGGTTCCAGAGTTTGCCACCCCTTCTTTTAGATATCAAGCCCCTCCAAGCTATCATGAAATCAACACAATTCATATGAAGAACACCAGATACACCCCACCAATTCAAAACATGCATCCATATTTTCCATGAGAAAGAACAAGTAAAAAGGATATGGGGGTTTGTTTCAATCACATCGCATCCAAAGGGGCATATAGCAAGAGCTGGATCAAGGCCTCCTTTCTCCATGAGAATATCACCCGTTTTTAATTTATTGAGGCATGCAAACCATAGAACAATGTGAGATCTTGGGGGAATCTTGATGCTCCAAATGTACCTGGAAACAGAAGGAGGAAGAATAGGGTCAGATGATTCATAAACTTTATGCAAAATTTCCTTCACGGGGAACTTGTTTGTTTCCACCCCATGCCAAGTGACACCATCTTTTTTATTTCTCACTGGTTGTCGAAGCTCAATTATAAGTAACAAATTGTCGAGATCTTCCTTTTCCCAATCATAAAGATTTCTTCTCCAACTGAAATTCCATCTCCAGACATCGTGCACCCAATCACCCATCTGTTTAATCAAGGCTTCCCTTTGGAGTGAAATAGAGAAAAGCCTTGGGAAAGAAAGCTTAAGTGGACTGGAAGGACACCATGTATCATGCCAAAAACTCGTAGAACTGCCATCACCAATATCGATCGTGGTGCCATTCTGAACAATCTCTCTTATCCTCTTAGTCTCCTCATCCATACTCATCAATTGAGCCCAGGTGCCATGTTTGATATGTGCAAAAGAATCAGAGGTGGCCTTCAGGCCCTTGATATTGTGGATTGAGATTAGAATTCTTTTCCAGAGGGAATTATCACTGCCCGAGAACCTCCACCACCACTTGAAGAGAAGGATTAAGTTTTTATACATTATGTTGCCAACCCCAAGTCCCCCCATCTCCTTTGGTAATTCAACAGAAGACCATTTCACCGCAGGAGGTTGCATAACACCCTCATTTGAGGCACCCAAGAAAAATTTCCTCTGTAGCTTGACAATTCTCTATGCAACTGCCTTAGGCATTTTGAAAATGCTCATAAAGTAGACTGGAAGACTGTTGAGCACACTCTTGATCAAAGTTAAACGCCCAGCTCTTGATAACAATTTAGCTTTCCACGATGAGAGTTTGTGCTCAATCTTCGATATCACGGGCTTCCAAGTCGAGATTTTATTTGTGTTTGCTCCAAGAGGTAGCCCAAGATAAGCTACTGGGCATGTTTGATGAACACATCCAATTTGGTTTGCAATATTAGTAGCCCATTCACTGTCACTGTTGCACCAGGTGATAATACTTGATTTGCTGTAATTCAACTTCAAACCTGACATAAGAGCAAAAACATCAAGTAATCTAAAATAATTAGTGACAATTGCATCATTTCTTGGAACAAATATGATTGTATCATCAGCAAACTGCAAGTGTTTGAGGCGGATCTGGTCTTTTCCAATTGAGACTCCCTGAATCAAACTTGCACTTTCAGCCTTTTGGAGAAGACAAACCAAAGCCTCACTGACAAGAATGAATAAATAGGGTGATAGTGGATCACCCTATCTAAGCCCTTTACCCATTTTAACCGGCTTTAGAGGAGACCCATTTAAAAGGATTGAAATAGTTGCTGAGCTTACACAATTCATAATCCAACCCACCCATTTTCTACCAAAACCCAATTTGATCATCACTTGTTTGAGAAAGGACCATTTCACCGAGTCATAGGCCTTTTGAAAATCTAATTTCAGCAGAGCACCTGGAATTTTCCTTTTTTTCAGCCAGCCAATCGCCTCATTAGCCACCAAGACTCCATCGAGGATCTGTCTGTCTAATACGAACGCACTCTGGGATTCGTGAATGATATGTCCAATGACCTGCTTCAATCTCATGGATAACAATTTTTCAATTATTTTGTATAAGGAAATTCATATGATCTTCAATGGAGCTAGAGTTTGCCTTCTTTGGGATTAAAGTGACCCATGTGATGTTTATCGCTTTTGCCGCATCCCCTGTCTCTAAAAAGTGTACTACAAATTGGAAGATCTCCTCTTTCACCTCCTCCCACATCTCTCTTATGAAGTTAAAATTAAAACCATCGAATCCCGGGGCTTTATCCGTGCCACAAGCCCAAACTGCAGCCTTCACCTCATCTCTTGTTGGGATGACTTCAAGGAAATTCATATGATCTTCAGACAATGTTGGATGATCCCCAAAGTCGAAGTCAAGGTCTGGGGAATCATCTTTTGAAAAATGTTGCTCAAAGTAACTCACAATTTCCTTCTTCAACTTTTGCACACCCGAAACGGGTCTCCCATTGATCACCAAAGTTGTTATCTCATTCTTCTTCCTTTTGACCATTGTGTAGGCATGAAAGAATTTTGTATTATGATCTTTGACGCTGAAACCGTAAGATCTAGCTTTTTGCCTCCACATTCTCTCACGCCTTATGGTCCATGCTTGAAGATGACTTTGTGAAGCCTTAAGTCTAGCAACTTCAATGTCATTCAAACTTCTACTTTCGCTCACCAATTGAAGCTCATGAATTGCATTCTCCAATTTCTCGATGTTAGAGTCCATATTTGCAAATTTATATATAAATTAGTCAATTAAATTAATTAATAATTTATAACCAACTAAACTAATATCACCAAGTATGGGGATGCATTGATTCATATCCCAAAATATTATGTCCCAAATATCGTGTGTCTAAAATATACGTAATTCATATACAAGTAACCGGATTAGGCAATTTTCCATATTAATTTTCTACCGTACACAAGTTTTCTACGCAAAAATTTACAAGTGAAATACACTTTATTAAATAGTCCAAAAATTTACATGTGTACATAATTAGCTATTCATAACGTTCATAGTCCAAAATATCGCGCGTCCAAAATGCTTGTAGCTATCGTCAACTTTGTCATTGACTGCAAAAAATTTCCAACGAAGAAATACATACCTTATAGGGAAGTATCTCAAGTTTGATGCATTATCTTGTAGGTAATCAATTTCCATCAAAATGTACTGTTGGCCCATTTGGTTTTGATGATAACATAAACATTTATAAACAAACATATTACGTTTTTGAGTATTGTGTTATGTCATATATCTGATCTTTAAAAGGGTCGTTGATGGAACCATTAGAAGTTGAAAAGGGGATTACTACTTTACTATTTCAAGATCAAGTCAAATTTTGAAGATTGGTCAATCGGAGACAGTGCAGTGTTCCCAGATCAGCAGTCAGAGAAGAAGTCAACAAATTTAATTAAGAAAATAACTTTAATTTTAATTTTTCTTTTTTAGTTTTGTTGTACGGGTGAATAAACCTAGGTTGCACAAGGTAGTTATCTTGAAAATATTTTAAAACTAGATCTTAAATTAAAATAACAAACTTTTAATTTAAATCTTAAAATTAGATTTCTAATATTATGTCTTGGCTATTTTTAGCTAGAAGACAAAGAAAAACTTGGAGTAACCACCAAGTTTTCTACCCACTTCACTCACGTCATTAGCCCACTACTCCCACATCTTAGGATCATGGGATTAAGGCTTTACAAGATCTAAAAAGTATTTAAATGATGTTTTACAAACCGGCACAATTTGGTGATCATTTCAAGAGAAAATATTTTTCTAAAAAATATTTTTGTGCCCAATATTTTCGTGAGTTTTCTAAATCAAGAAAAGGAAATCTTGAAATATTTAATAGCTAATTAATTCCAAGATTAAATCCTTGTGCAATTCGTGTTTTGTTCATCCAATTTAGAGAAATCGTGTACGGGTTTATTTGAGAGAATTTGTAATTAGACTTGGGTAAGTCTAAGGGGAATTTAGAGAAGAGAGAAGAGAGAAAGGGAACGAGAAGGAGAACCGAGAATAGAGAAGAGAGAAAGAGAAATAGAAGGAGAATTTATTTTATGTAATAGAGAATTGATTAACATAAAATAATAGAGAAGTGAAATCCCTAGAGGGTCGTGGTTCTTTTTCCCACGTTAAATGTTGGTGTTTCTTTTTAATTTTCTTTATTTTGTCTTGAGCATTTTATTATTCAAATTCCGCAAGAAAATAGGGCAAAAATACTCTAAGGGCAACAACAACAATTCACCCCCCTCTTGTTGCACTTCATTGTCTCTAAGTGTTTCTACAATTGGTATCAGAGCCCTGTTCCTCATTTGATCAGGAAACCCTGAGAGCCGTACCTGTTGTATTAGAGATGCTGAAAATGAACGAACGCATGGAAGAAGGGTACTCTACTCAGAGACCACCAACGTTCGACGGCAAATTCTATACGTATTGGAAAAATAGGATGGAGATCTTCATCAAAGCCGAGAACTATCAAGTTTGGAGAGTAATCGAAATTGGAGATTTTGAGGTAACAACTACCAACTCCAATAACGAGACTATTCCCAAACCTATTACAGAATACGAGAAAGAAGATTTTCAAAAGATGGAAATGAATGCTCTTGCTATTAAATTGCTTCATTGTGGGCTTGGTCCAAATGAACATAATCACATTATGGGATGCAAAACCGCCAAACAAATTTGGGATCTGCTGGAGGTTACCCACGAAGGAACGAGTGAAGTAAAGCGTTCCAAGATTGATTTGCTCATGTCCAAATACGAAAGATTCGTGATGGAACCTAAAGAAAGCATTCAAGAAATGTTTACTAGGTTCACGAATATCACGAATGAGCTTGTCTCCCTTGGAAGGCTAATTCCCTCAGATGAACAAGTACGAAAAATCCTAAGAAGCCTACCTCAAGATGATCGTTGGAGAGCGAAGGTCACAGCCATTCAAGAATCTAAACATTTCACAAAGTTTAATCTGGAAGAGTTGGCTGGATCCCTTATGACTCATGAATTACATATGGGAACAGCTGACAGTTCCAGGAACAAGGGTCTGGCTCTGACAGCAAACGATCAAGAAGAATCAGAAACTGATGAGAAAGAGGCAGCAATGGCGCTGGTACGTAGATTTAAGAAGTTCTTCAGGAACAACAAGTATAAAAATCAAAGAAACAACAAAGAGAGAGGAACTTCAAATTCCAAAACATATGAATGCCACAAATGTGGAAGTGCCGAGCATTGCATCAAGGATTGCCCACTATGGAAGAATGAGAAAGGTAAAGGGAAAGCAAGAGAAACCGGAAGACAACCAACAAAAGGGAACTTCAACAAAGCCGACTTTCGCAAAGCCATGATAGCTGCATGGGGAGAATCCGAAAGCGAGGCCGAAACCGAAGCTCCCGTTGAAGAAGAAGAAGTAGTCAATCTATGTCTCATGGCAACGCATGATGAAAAATCTAAAGGAAAAGAGGTACTGTCTTCTGATCCATTTTCTGATTACTTATTCAAATTGGATAAACATAGATTAATTAAAATGATTTTAGAATCTCACGAAAATTTAGAAAAACAAACAGCCATCTGTCTCAAAACTGAAAAAGACCTTAAAGCTTGCAAAGACCAAATATCCTACCTTAATTCTTTTAGGTCCGATGTGCAAACTCGATTCTTTGAATTGCTTGATAATAATGTGATGTTAAAAGAAGCTATAGAAAAGGTTAAAGAAGAAAACATCATGTTAAATATTGAATTGAATCAACTTAAGCAATTTAAAATGGAAGTGAATTATGAGTCTAATAAAGAAATTAAATGTGTCCTTCTACAAATGAAATTAGACCTAGAATCCGCCTTAAAAGAAAATGATCGACTTAGGCTTGAATTAAATTCAAGAGAAAAAGGGAAAATCAAAGAAGTTCCCAAATGGATTCTTAATGCTAAAACTAAAGAAACCGAAGGTCTAGGATATGACAAACATGATAAAAAGAAAAAGGTCTACGTTGATCTCCCAAGTAAAAAGGTCTGTTCCTTTTGTGGCAAAACTAGGCACCTGAAACATTAATGTTTAAAAAAGGAACAGCATAACAAAACGAACCAAATATATGTCGATAGAGTTTGGATTAAGAAATATGATTCTTGTATAATCGACATGGAACCCAAGGATGGCTGGGTTCCACCCTCTAACAATTAAGTTCGTTTTGCAGGTTCTAGTGAGGGGGAACAGCTCATGGTATCTCGACAGTGGCTGTTTCAAGCACATGACAGGCAATAGATCAAAATTTCTCTCACTAGAAGCCTATGATGGAGGAACTGTGACCTTTGGCGACAACATGAAAGGTGAAATCATTGCAAAAGGCAAGATAGGAAGGTCAAGTTCCCATGCTATAGATAATGTATTTTTGGTCGAGAATTTAAAGCACAATCTTTTAAGTATTTCTCAATTTTGCGACAAAGGTAACTCTGTAAACTTTACTTCTGATAAGTGCATCATTTCTAGGAACGACACAGGAGACATCATTCTGGAAGGAATCAGAAAAGGGGACACCTACGTGGTGGACCTGCACACTGTTCCTAAAACCAGTCTAACATGTCTGAGCGTTATAGAAGATGACCCTCTTCTTTGGCATAAACGATTAGGTCATGCTAGTTTTTCATTGCTTAATACTTTACGATCTAAAGACCTAGTTAGAGGATTACCGTCCATAAAATTTCAAAAGAATGAAGTATGTGATCCTTGTGCCAAAGGAAAACATGCAAGGTCATCCTTCAAACCTAAAAATGTCGTGACCACCTCAAGACCACTTGAATTAATTCACATGGATCTTTGTGGACCTATGAAAATCCAAAGTCGCAGCGGTAAGCGATATGTTTTTGTTATAGTTGATGATTACAATAGATTTACATGGACTTTATTTTTATCTAGCAAAGACGAGGCTTTTGATGAATTTGTTGCATTCGCTACTAAAATTCAGAAATCTAGTAACAATCAACTAGTCCACATAAGATCGGATCATGGTAAAGAATTTGAAAATTTAAAGTTTATGGATTATTGCAACGAGCATAGTTTAAGTCATAATTTCTCCGCACCTAGAACACCACAACAAAATGGTGTGGTTGAACGCAAAAATAGAACCTTAGAGGAAATGGCTAGAACCATGTTAATAGCTAGTGGTCTACGTAGAAATTTTTGGGCCGAAGCCGTTAATACAGCATGCTATATATTAAATCGCGTATTAATTAGACCAATCACTTCTAAAACCCCCTACGAGTTAATTAAAGGGATTAAACCTAATATTTAATATTTTTGAGTTTTTGGATGTCGATGTTTTGTGCATGTTAATGGAAAACGAAGTATAGGTAAATTCGATGAAAGAAGCGATGAAGCGGTATTTCTTGGCTATTCATCTCATAGTAAAGCATATAGAGTTTATAATAAGAAAACCATGTGTGTTGAGGAATCAGTTCACATAATATTTGATGAAACTAACTTTATGACGAGTGAACAAGAAACAGGTGATTTTAAGATAGGTCTTGCTGATTTGGACGATGAAGAAAATATACAAAAGGAGCAAGATCAAGAAGAACAACAACGAGTTCAGAATGCTGAACCAAATCAAGAACAGGAGCCACAGGCAGAACTGGAACAGCCTGCAGTTCCTAATCCAGATATCCCAAGAGAAATTCAAGAGGAAAGAAATGATGGTGAACCAAATCAGAATCAAGTTAGTGAGCCTGCTTCCACATCTGTCTCAACCAGAAACTTTGTTCCAAGACCGTGGAAACACCAAAAATCTCATCCACTAGACTTGATCATAAGCGACATGAACAAAGGCATACAAACAAGGTCACAAATGAGAAACTTTTGTGCACACTTTGCTTTTCTATCAACAATGGAACCCAAGAATCACGAAGAAGCTTTACAAGATTCGGATTGGGTGGTAGCAATGCAAGACTAATGAATCGTTATGAAAGGAATTTGCTGACCTAATGAGTAATGAATTCGAAATGAGCATGATGGGAGAATTAAACTTCTTCCTTGGTTTGCAAATTAAACAAACTGCTAACGGTATCTTTATTCATCAACAAAAATACATAAAAGAACTTCTAAAGAAATATGGATTAGACAATGCTAAAACAAATCATACACCCATGGCCACTAACATTAGATTAGACGAAGACTCTAACGAAATTAATGTTGACCAAACGATGTATAGAGGCATGATAGGATCTCTACTATACTTAACAGCTAGTAGACCCGATATATCTTTTAGTGTTGGTTTGTGTGCTAGATTTCAATCAAATCCTAAAGAATCACATCATACGGCAGTTAAAAGGATTCTAAGATATTTAAAGGGAACAGATGACTTATCCCTATTTTATCCTAAAAGTGATGTCTATGACTTGAAAGGGTATAGTGATGCAGATTATGCAGGTGATCTTGTGAATAGAAAAAGCACTTCAGGAATGGTACAGTTTCTTTGATCTTGTTTGGTATCATGGAGTTTCAAGAAACAGAACACAGTAGCTTTATCCACTGCAAAAGCTGAATATGTAGCAGCAGCCTGCTGTTCCCAAATGCTTTGGATTAAACAACAGCTAAGAGATTTTGGTATTAAACTTGAATGTGTTCCTATTTATTGTGATAATACTAGTGCTATTTGCATTTCAAAAGATCCAGTGCATCATTCTAGAGTATAAACATATTCATATTAAACACCATTTTCTTAAGGATAATGTAGAGCATATAAATATTATTGTTAAACATGTCAATACTAGTGATCAAGTTGCAGATATTATGACTAAACCGCTTCCAAGGGAACAATTCGAAAAGATGAGGTTGGAGCTAGGTATGATCAAGCTTCACTAAAGTTTAATGCTAGTATTCCTCCTCCAAACATCTTGAAAAATCGGAAGGGTTCAATCAACCACAACAACCAAGATTGATTATTCAATCATTGCGAGATTTGGGTATGCATCTATTTAAGTACGTGTCTTAAACTTTATCTTGATTGCTTGCATGTTTGAACTGATTAGACCAAGTAGCATAAATTATTTCATATTATTCCACATATTATAATTTATCTTTCAAAAACCACAAAAATATTTTTATTTTTCACAAATTCCAGCATTTTCTTTATTCTAATTTATTTCGGTGAGCCAACATATCTTATGAAATGGAAGACGGATCATCGAGGTGTTTCGGAAAGTAGTTATCTTAATCGACATATTCAACGAACTAAGCTTAATTTATAACTACCCTTACATCTCCTAAAACCGCCATTATGGAAGTAGCACAAACCCTTCACTAACCGTCCCTTCACACCTTTATAACCCTTACACTCCATTGTCCCATCAATCACTCATAATCCACCTCACTTGTACTACTCTTGCAAACCGTCAACTCCATTAAAAGCATACATTTTTAATCCCTAACTTCTCTCATCCTCACCATGAAAACCCCAAAATCATCTTCATCAAGCAAGAAAATGCCGAAATTCTCTCAACCCAAACCATTACAAGTAATCTACCCTGACATACCTCCTTCATCTTCACAAGAACCATCAAAGACTAACACTCCAAAACAGCCAATGCATGCCGGAGAAAAGAGAACCCGTGGAACCCCAAAAGGTGCTTCTTCATCCAAACCACCAAAAAGGAGCAAGCGCATGGATCCTGATAGTGCGGAAGAGGTAGCAAAAGAGATGTTAGTAGGGTTTGAACTGGATAAATATTGGTATGATTCTACTTTATTTCCCCAATTTCATGCTATCTTACAAAATCAGGGGTGGGAAAAGTTGATGTATGATCATTCATGCAACCCTATTTACCCCAATTTGATGCGTGAATTTATTCACAATTTCTCTATAGAAAACGGTGTTTGCTCCAATACAGTTAAAGAAATTAAAATCGAATTCAGTAGTTTAATGATTGGTGAGTGGTTTGAAGTTCCAACTGTTGGTTTTGATACTTATTATGTTGGGTCGAAAATTGTTTTTTCTGGGATTACCGAGAAAACCGTCCTGAAATTTCTTGGTCAGGAGGATACGAAGAGGTTCATTCACATGTCTTTGTCTCCATTACATAAACTACTTTACAACATCGCCCGTAGATTCATTTTACCCCGCAACTCAAAGTGGAGTGAAGTCAATTTACGCGATGCTACGTTGATTTATTGCATGGCTAACCACATCAAAATTAAATTTCCGTCATTGATGGTGTCTTATTTGTTTGAGTGTGTTGAGAAGGGTCTTATGATCGGTTATGGAGGGTTGTTAACTTGTGTTTTTAGAAAATTTGGTGTACCACTTGAGGGTCTTCATTTCCCCATGTCCGCAAATAATCAAATAGGCGCTAAGTGCCTTAAAAATTTACATTTAAGTGTAAATGAAAAGGGAATTTTAGAGGACCTCATAGATGTTGAAAAGGTTGATTCTGATGAAGAGGAAGTTGAAAGTGAAGAAGAAGTTGAGGAGGAAGGAAAGAAAAAGAAAGAAAAAGAAACGGAGAATCACTGTGCTGTTCCCTCTGCCAATACTAAGGAGGCAGAGGTGAATGAGGAAAAGAAGGAAACTCATTCTGAGGGGGAAGCTTCAAAGGAGGAACTTGAGGAGGTGGACTCCAGTGATAGTTCAAGTGATGAGGAGGTTACCAAACCTATTAAGGAGGATTCAAAAATCGCTCCTAGGAAGAGTACAAGGCTTGCTTCTAAGGTAACGGTTGGTAAGGATGAAGCTACATCTAGTCACCCTACCAAACAAACTATTGATGCCCCATCCTCACCTAAACCAGTGTCACCTATACCATCACCACCACCATCACCAATAGCAACTACTCCACCACCATTTACATCACCACCATCACCCAATGGTTTTGACAGGGAGTCCTCACCATTTCCTCCAACTCCAATTGAGCTTATCCTTTCAAAATTTGATTCCTTGCAGTCCCAACTCATTGCTTTCCAAAGTGAAGTTCGTGCCTCACTCTCCACACTTGAAGAGCACATGTCCTAGATGGTGTCCCGTCTTGGAGCAAAGCTTGACACGGTGGAGGTGCAGAAAGAATACGTAGATGAGGAGACTGCTGTCTGATCCCTCCTGTTTCTGTTTTAAAATTTCAATGTAATGTTTGTTGGCCACACCGTTTGTAATCTCTAAAAAATTTATTTTTGCTTATTTTGTGTACCTGCTGGGGTACAAAACAATTACTTTTGGTTTATGCTACTAACCCACAACTTTTAATCCTTTATATCATCTTTTATTCTCTACCTTTTATGGTCTATGATGTTTGAATGCGTGCTTTCTTGATTCATGTTTGGGCATTTATTTTCTTAGTTTGCTGCTTACTATCTTAATTTGTCTAACGCTTGCCTTAGAGCTGTGGATTGATCTATACCCATACTTTTTGATTGATGTCAAAAGGGGGAAGAGAGCAAACAAACTTAATTGAATGCTTGTGAATGCTTAACGTTTTCCTTATTCTTTGGCTTAATTGGTTCTCTGCTTGTGTTCTAAAACTAAAATTATGACTTTATGATTGTTCTAAAACTTAAAACTTTGATTTATGATATAGGTTTCTCTTTTATACTTTTTGATATACTTAGGCTTAGTATGCTTAGTATATGACTTACTGTTTGCTATACTTATTAAGCTTTGTATGCTTATGATATGATCATGATTGGTTTACTCATATTATGTTTGATTTATATGGATAAATTGATTAATTGTTGTTTGACTTTGAATTATTGGATATCATTTTTGTTTATCTTTGATTCTTACAACTCATAATATTTTGAGGTACTTAGATTGTTGTGTTTCTTAATTTTATGTTTCTTAGTTTAGAATTCCCTTAAATTATAAGTTTTTGTTATTTATTTTTATGTTTTGTCTTGTTTTTAACTTTTAAAACTTAAGTCATGTCTAATCACATGATTTTTTTTAGGGATATTCTACATGGTAAGCACCAGGTATAGTGAAATTCACAAACTAGCTATTCTTGTTTTCGATTCTACATGGTAAGCACCAGGTTAAGGAAAACTAACTGCCGTAGCTACATTGCACAAAAAACGTTTAAAAATCGTTAAGTATGAAAATTACAATTTTACCCTTGCTTAATTCATCAGCATCTTCTTCTTCCTTTGCATCCATACCCATCTTCTTCCTTTATGGTAATCAATGACATTCTAATGGCCATTTGGTGAGAAATGATAGAATTAGCAAACCAAAATTGACCACAAAATTCAGTGACAAAATACAGACCAAATTCACATCCAAAATGGCAAAAATATTTATAGGCCCTACCACAAACCACCATTAGAGTATAACTTTGAAAAAAAACTAGCTCAAGTCCCCCAACATCTGAAAGAATCGATAATGGCGACCAATTTCACACCAAATCATTTAACTATATAAGCTTAATCATATTTCAGACCAAAATAATGCAAAAGAACCCCTAAATTAAACAAAACCTCAAATAATAGCATAAATCAAAGAATAATTGCAATTGAAATGAAATTGTCTACTTACAACAGTGAAAATCCATTGAAATTCACAAACTAACTATTCTTTTTTTAACGTTTTATGTGCAATATAGCTACGGCAGTTAGTTTTCCTTAACCTGGTGCTTACCATGTAGAATCGAAAATAAGAATAGCTAGTTTGTGAATTTCACTATACCTGGTGCTTATTATGTAGAATATCCCTTTTTTTTAAAAAGATAAAAATAAAATAAAAAAATAAAAAAATTTTAAAATTTACTTATTAGAGTAATATGTTTACATTATAATTTAGTAAATTATTTGTAACGATTTAATTTACTAGATATGGTTGAATGTGTGTTAATCTCAAGCATGTTCACTTTATTTATTTTACTCTATTTTTTATTAAGTTTGTTTATAAAGTTTTTCATCATCAAAAAGGGGGAATTTGTTGGCCCATTTGGTTTTGATGATGACATAAACATTTATAAACAAACATATTACGTTTTTGAGATTATTGTGTTAGGTCATATATCCGATCTTTAAAAGGGTCGTTGATGGAACCATTAGAAGTTGAAAAGGGGATTACCACTTTACTGTTTCAAGATCAAGTCAAATTTCGAAGATTGGTCAATCGGAGACAGTGCAGTGTTCCCAGATCAGCGGTCAGAGAAGAAGTCAACAAATTTAATTAAGAAAATAATTTTAATTTTAATTTTTCTTTTTTAGTTTTGTTGTACGGGTGAATAAACCTAGGTTGGACAAGGTAGTTATCTTGAAAATATTTTAAAACTAGATCTTAAATTAAAGTAACTAACTTTTAATTTAAATCTTAAAATTAGATTTCTAATATTATGTCTTGGCTATTTTTAGCTAGAAGACAAAGAAAAACTTGGAGTAACCACCAAGTTTTCTACCCACTTCACTCACGTCATTAGCCCACTACTCCTACATCTTAGGATCATGGGATTAAGGCTTTACAAGATCTAAAAAGTATTTAAATGATGTTTTACAAACTGGCACAATTTGGTGATCATTTCAAGAGAAAATATTTTTCTAAAAAATATTTTTGTGCCCAATATTTTCGTGAGTTTTCTAAATCAAGAAAAGGAAATCTTGAAAGATTTAATAGCTAATTAATTCCAAGATTAAATCCTTATGCAATTCTTGTTTTGTTCATCCAATTTAAAGAAATCTTGTACGGGTTTATTTGAGAGAATTTGTAATTAGACTTGGGTAAGCAGGGGTAGGCAAGGGGTGTCGCCGCCCAGGGCCCCGACATCCGAGGGGCCCAATTTTTAAGTTCACCATGAATTTGCAGAGTAAGCTAATAGTAGTTGGAAGCTATTTTTGGTTAGTGGAAGAAGATGAAGCTTTCTTCTGAATTTGGGATTTGTGAATAAATTTAAAGTTGAATTTACCAAAATGCCCATTTGATTAATGATGATTGAAGCTAAAAGGTAAGGATATATGTGAAAAAAAGTGGATGGAGTATTATTTGGTGGCTTCTAGACTTCTAGTATAGTGACTAGAGTAGAAATAAGCCTATACTTTACACTTTCATACATTGTTTCTTGTTTTTTTAATGGTTTCATATACTCTATTATTTATTTTTTTTATTGATTTCATACTCTATTCAATATGTTATTTCAATTGGTTATTTTTTTAATTATACTCTTTCATTTCTTTATTAATGTCTCATTTTTATTTTTGGCAATTTCCCACCAAACTAACCAACTTTAATTTTTTGTCCATAAGCTTACATTTTTCAAGCTAGTGGAATTACCATGAAACGGAGGAAGTAAACATTATCAAATATATTAATATTACTAACTTTTCTATTTTACAAATCAAATAAGATCACGCTTATTTTTCATCTAGTTGATTTGATGATTATGTCATATAATCTATATGTCTTTATATTTTAGTTATTTTGACATGAAAAAGAAAGACAAATTGCATCAAAAATATTAATTCCAATAGTAAATTATTTATTTTTAAAATAATTGCATATTTTAATCAATTAATTTCGTACAATATTTTTCAAAATGTTATAAAGTTTTAGGGGCCCCAATTTATTATTTTGCCTAGGGCCCACTAAAGTTCAGGAACGGGCCTGGTAAGTCTAAGGGGAATTTAGAGAAGAGAGAAGAGAAAGAGAAGAAAGAAAGGGAACGAGAAGGAGAACCGAGAATAGAGAAGAGAGAAAGAGAAAGAGAAGAGAGAAGAGAAAGAGAAGGAGAATTTATTTTATGTAATAGAGAATTGATTTACATAAAATAATAGAGAAGTGAAATCCCTAGAGGGTCGTGGTTCTTTTTCCCACGTTAAATCTTGGTGTTTCTTTTTAGTTTTCTTTATTTTGTCTTGAGTATTTTATTATTCAAATTCCGCAAGAAAATAGGGCAAAAATACTCTAAGGGCAACAACAACAATTCACCCCCCCTCTTGTTGCAGTTCATTGTCTCTAAGTGTTTCTACATGCACTTAAATAAATTCCATCAACATCAAAGTAATTAATTTTTTCTTTTGGCAACGACCTTTTAGCAACAACAAAGAATTTCGCAACAACTTGTATTTTTCGCTACGAAAAAAAATGAGTCGGTGCTAAAACTTGTTGCTAAAAATGATTTTTCTTGATGAATATTCATCTAACTTAATAAGTGCATAAGGGTTGTGATAATCACCGAAATAGTAATTAAACGTACGGGTCAGAGGCAACGACAAAAGTAAAGCACATAAACATCTTTTTTATATTTCATCAATATACCATATCGAAAACCAATTTTTCTTTATACATACAATCTTTTTAATTTATCCTTTACTATACCAAAAACTAAACATTTCTTATGTACATTGATATTTATTTCTGTATTTTATGAAATAATATGCTCGTATAAGATAATTAAATAAAAATTAAATCCAAAACTCGTTTCAAATGAGATAAGACTCAGTCGATAAATTATATTTTTAGTATAAGGTTTTGAGCAAAATTGGAATATCAATTAATATATGTACAAACAATGCTATTATTTAACTGGAACATACTAACTACTAACTACGATTTTACATTCAATTAAAAATAGTTTCCGCTTAGGGTGAGATTTTTTGTTTGATGTACGCAACCTTATTTTGGTACAAATCTCTTGAATTATTGAAACAAGGGAGTAGGGACATTAATAAATAATTGTGAAAAATTAAACGTTACTTAATTGTAGACTTAGGACGACCTTAAAAGAAACCAAAGTGTTATTATACGAATAAATTATAGGAAAAATTACTGCTTATAATACAACATTTTGATAATTTTTCTACAATAGTATGAATTTTTGATTAACCATAGAAAATACTAACTTTGGGGGATTTATTTCTAGAATAATACCGACTTTACTTTATAACTAATTTACTAAATATTTTTTGTCATATAATCCTATAGTTAATTTTTAACTTTTTAGGTATATTTTAGGAAAACACCCCATTAAGTTGGTATTATTCATGGTTAATTAAAAGTTGGTATTATTGTAGGAAAATAAGCAAAAGGTTGTATTGTTCTTGGTTATTTTTCCTAAACTATATTCTTAAAATATTGATACATATATAATCTAAAATCTTGTGTTAAACAATAATAAGTGAGTTCGATTAAATATTCATAAAGATACACTCAAATTAAATACGCAAGGTCTCTGATACGCAAGCTCGAACCTGTCACCATCACCTTCGAATACAGTCACTGTAGAAACACTTAGAGACAATGAACTGTAACAAGAGGGGGGGGTGAATTGTTACTTGCGCCTTTTGAGTATTTTTAGCCTTTTTTCTTGCGGAATTTGAATAACGAAAATACTCAAGACAATATAAAAGAAAACTATAAAAGAACACCAAGATTTAACGTGGGTCAAAGAACCACGACCCACTAGGGATTTCTCTTCTCTATTATTTTATGTAAATCACTCCTCTATTACATAAAATAACTTCTACTCCTCTACTCTTTTTCTTCTCTTGGTAACTCCTTACCGTTTCTCTTCTACTCACGGTAAACTCTTACCGTTTCTCTACTCTTCTCACGGTAACCTCTTACCGTTTCTCTTCTCTCTACCCTTTAGACTTACCCAAGTCTAAATAACAAAAACTCTCAAATAAACCCGTACAAGATTTATCTAAAATGGATGAATCATATCAAGAATAGCACAAGGATTAAATCTTGATATTAATTAGGAATTAAAATCAATCAAGTTTTCCTCTCTTTATTTTGTAAACTCACGAAATATTTTTGGGCACAATATTTTCGGAAAAATAAATCTCTCTCAAATGATCACCAAATTGTGCCGGTTGTTAGAAAAATCATTTATATAGATTTCTAGATCTAAACTACCCATAATCCCATGATCCGAAATAA
Organism: Amaranthus palmeri; assembly: GCA_019776075.1. NCBI lineage: Eukaryota > Viridiplantae > Streptophyta > Magnoliopsida > Caryophyllales > Amaranthaceae > Amaranthus > Amaranthus palmeri. Next base: position 82,833 of record JAAKBH010000564.1, read on the forward strand.
TGGGAGTTAAGGGTTAGTTTCCGCGTGAGAGTGGTAGGAAAGCTTGGTAGTTACTCCAAGTTTTCTTGTCCTTTTAGCTAAAAATAGCTAAGACAATTTAAGAAAACTTATTTTAAGATCCTAATTTTAAGGAATAATTTTAGGAGTTAGTTAAATTAATTTCTTAATTAATTTCCTTGTGCATCCTAGACTAATTCATCCGTACAACAAAACTAAATAAGAAAAATAAAAATCAAAAATTATTTTCCTAATTATTTTTGTTGACTGCTCCTCTGACCGTTGATTCTGGGAACACTGCACTGTCTCCGATTGACCAATTTTCGAACTCTGACTTAATCTTGGAACAGTTACTTAGTAATCCCTTTTCAACGCTTAATGGTCCATCGACGACCCTTATAAAGATCGGATATTTGACCTATCAAAATAATCTCAAAGACAAATTATGTTTGTTTAATAAAGTTTACGTTATCATCAAAACTAAATGGGCCAACAGTCACCATCACCAACATTCACCCAGTAGGTTCTAACGGTTACCACCAGAACCAACGCTACTCTCACCTCATCCGTCACCATCCCAAGCCCCCACTCCCACCCTTTGCAGGTGTGAATTTTGGGAAGTTTGCCGGACAACAAAATTAATATGAGTTCGCGACTAAAAACTAAATGGCTTATTTGTAGGTAAAATTAAATTGGCAACCAAAAGGTGACGAAAAAGCCAAGTCATGTATAACATAGTCGCCATAATATATTTTGTCCCTAATAGGTCGCCACTCGCGACCAAGCGAATTTAGTGAGCAACACGTCCCCAATGACGACTAGATGTCTAATTCCCTATTAGGTAGCCAACCATACATATTTAGTAGGATTCTTTTTCTACTGCCCTCTTAGCGTCGTTTTCGGTTTCAAAAAACAGAAGCAACCTAGTGGGTGATAAAGATGATGCATACGTTATTAGGAGGTCTGTATCAGATATCATCTCGACTGCTTGGTTTAGATCCATTCTTTCCCCTAAGTCGATAGTCACTGCCCTTCTCAACTTCTCGGTGACCATAACATTCTCAGCTACTTTCAAAGTCCTCTTATTCGCCACTGCCAGGAGCTCTTTCTCGGTGGTTGCATAGTTTACCTGTGCCTTATTCAAGGTCTTACTCGCGTAATAGATGGCATGCAACTTACCATCCTTACGCTGTCCCAACACTGCCCTCACAGCATAGTCACTAGCATCACACATCAACTTAAAGGGCAGGTTGTAATCGGGAGGTTGGACAGCCGGTGCAGTAGTCAAAGCCTGTTTCAATTTCTCAAAAGCACCTAAACAATCGTCAGTCAAAACAAAAGGTACATCATTGGCCAAAAGCTTACTCAAAGGTCGAGCAACCTTAGAAATGTCTGGTATGAACCTCTTGTAAAAACCTGCATGCCCAAGAAAACTAGGGATTCCCTTCGCATTAACCGGAGGGGGTAGTTTCTCTATAACCTCGACTTTGGTCTTATCAACCTCAATACCTCGACTAGACACAAGATGACCCAAGACTATACCCTGTCGTACCATAAAATGACACTTCTCCCAATTGAGGACCAGGTTGACTTCTTCGCATCTAGCAAGCACTTTCTCCAGATTGGCTAAGCAATCATCGAAAGAGTCACCATACACAGAGAAGTCGTCCATGAAAACCTCCATGCAATGCTCAATATACTCAGAAAATATGCTCATCATGCAGCGCTGGAAGTTGGCAGGAGCATTACATAATCCAAATGGCATCCTCTGATATGCAAAGGTACCATAAGGACATGTCAATGTGGTCTTCTCCCTATGATCTGGATGAACAGGGATCTGGAAGAATCCAGAGTATCCATCCAAATAACAAAAATGAGAGTGCTTAGCCAACCGTTCCAACATTTGGTCTATGAAGGGGATGGGGTAATGGTCTTTTTGGGTGGCTTTATTCAACTTTCTATAATCAATGCACATACGCCACCCTGTGACTGTTCGGGTCGGGATCAACTCATTTTTCTCATTTTCAAGAACAGTCATACCTCCCTTTTTAGGGACAACCTGTACTGGGGATACCCACTTACTATCAGAGATAGGGTAGATGATCCCAGCATTAAGCAACTTAAGCACCTCTTTCTTAACAACTTCCTTCATATTGGGATTGAGTCGCCTCTATCCCTCTGTGGAAGGAGTAACATCAGGATCAACATTAATGCGGTAAGTAACAATGGACGGACTAATACCCTTGATATCGTCACTCGTATACCCAATGGCTTTTCGATATTTCCTAACCAAATTGACCAACCGGTCTAGCTCACTACCATTGAGATCACTACTGACAATAATAGGGTAAGTAGAACCGTCACCAAGAAAAGCATACTCCAAATCAGAGGGAAGAGATTTCATTTCTACCTGAGGGGGTGTGGGACCCTCCTTCACATCCTTCTTCTCCTGCTCATAGTCATCAACCTGTAAAACATCATCAGACAAAACACACTCATGACCATTAGCTTGACCCTCTAAAGAGTCATCCCAACCCATTATCTTTGCAGGGCCGCCCCCAGTTCCTTCAAGGAAGGATTGTAGGGCATCTATCTCATGGGCTGTATCAAGATCATCGAACACATCATTTGCAAACTCAAGCTGACATATTGACTCACTGGGGATTGGGGACTTCAAAGCATCATGAATAGCAAACTCAACCCTATCCTCCCCCACACTCATCACTAACTTACCCTTAGCTAGACAAGGTTTACCAAGAATGATAGGAGTCTTAGCATCCTCGGGTATGTCCATGATGACAAAGTCACAAGGTACGGTCAGCTAGCCTACCCTCAAGTCAACATCATACAAGATGCCCTTAGGATAGACAATGCGGCGATCAGCAAGCTGCAAGGTCATCCTGGTGGAGGACAACTCATTAACATGCCTAATTCTCTTATACATGGAATAGGGCATCAAACTGACATTAGCACCTAGGTCACACAGAGCTCGGTCTACTGTAAGGTTCCCAATAGTAACAGGTATACTGAAACTAATGGGATCCTTGAGCTTAGGAGGCAAATTACCAATCATAAAAGTATTCACATTCACCTCCTTGGATACCTAGATAGCATCATCAAGCTTTTTACTCTGGGACATAATGGACTTAAGAAATTTGGGAAATGCAGGAATCTCATAAATTGCATCTAAGAAAGAAATTTCTATAGACACATCTTTTAAAAGCTTTAAAAATTTCTCATATTTCTTTTCTAACTTAGCTTGTGCTAATTTATGAGGAAAAGGCACATGCTTAATTAGAAGGTCCGTGACTCTAGACTTAGACTTAGCATCATCGACAATAACAGACTTCCCATTCACATCATCAGCATGAGTATCAGACTCAATAACAATATCATCATTAGTATCAGGGCTAACAGAAATACTACCTGTTGGTGTCACCTCTTTTAAGAGAGGATCAACCAATTGCTTACTATTCCTGGTTGTCACAGCATTCATTTGGTTGGGCTTCTTGCCCTTGTGTTCAGGCTGGCTAGGAAACTGATTTAGAGCACGCATATTCTGCTGCTGAGACAACTGTGTCATTATTGTCTCAAGCATCTTCATATGCACACTACTCGACTGTATATGCGCCTGCATCATGCCACAAAGCTCTGCAATCTGTGGTTCTACATTGGATGGTGGTGGATGTTGGTGTTGTGGAGGTGGATGGTGTAGAGGTTTTGGCCTCTGGTTGAACCCCGGTGGATTGTGTGGTGCTTGGTGTGGAGGGAAGTTCAACACGTTGATACTCTTGCAGGAAAAGTATGGATGATTCTTAGTACCTGCATTGTAAGTGTTAGAGAAAGGGTCGTTCACCGGTCTACCATACACAGCGTTTGCCTCCTCCTAAATGTGGGGGCATGCACTAGAACAGTGACCGGGAACTCCACATGTATCGCACATAGAAACATTATTAACTGAAGAGCTAGAATTACCACTTACCATACTTACCTTACCCATTTGCTCGGATAGAGCTACCATCTGTCTTGTGAGGGCCTTGATAGCCTCACTATCTATGGTATCCTTTTGTGTTGCGCGTTCTCTTTCACTACCCCAAGAAAAGTTATTCTTGGCCATGGTCTCAAACAGTCTCAAGACCTCTTGTGGTGACTTAGAGTCCATGTCACCACTACAAACTGCATTCACCGAGGACTTGTGCTCATCATGCAATCTTACATAAAAGGATTGGGCAAGCAACCAATCTGGGATCTGGTGATGAGGGCAACTCAATAGGAGGTCTTTAAACCTCTCCCAGGCCTCGTGAAACGACTCAAAAGGCAGCTGCTTAAAGGTTTGCAGATGCGTCCTTATCTGCGATGTCTTCGTAGGAGGGTAGAACTTGGCCAAAAATGCATTAGCCAACTCCTCCCAGGTCCGGTATATACCTACAGGTTCAGATTTCAGCCAGGCCTTGGCCTTATCCCTCAAACTAAAAAGAAAAAGCCTTAGTCGTACAACATCTTCACTTAAATCCTTTTGTGTAATGGTGTCGCACCTCTCCACAAAGTCCGCGACGAGGTCATGGGGACTTTCTGAGGGATGTCCTCCAAACTGATTCCCTTCAATCATCTGGATGAGATGAGGTTTCAGTTCGAAGTTGTCAACACCAAAGTTAGGCTTGACAATACAAGGAATAGAACTTAGCGTGAGCGAAGGCGCACCCATGCGGCCAAAGTTATTGTTAACATTATTGTTATCATTGTTTTGGGCCGCCATGCTTACCTGTCTTACCTGCCTTACCTCCTCTTCTCTAGCTCGCCTTCTAAGGGCGTTAAGTCGGTGAGCTGTAGCTTCGATTTCAGGATCAAAATGTTCAAGAGATCTGGATCTCCTGGTCATTCAACAAAGAAAACAAAGCAAGTATAAGATCTGGGGAGGGGGCAAACAAGAGAAGCAATATATTCAACAAAAACCAACAAATCAATTGTCCATCGCTTCCCCGGCAACGGCGCCAAAAACTTGATGTTCAAATTTTATTTAACCGCAAGCGCACGGTGTACGTGTAGCTGCGAGTCGAACACAAGGAAGCTTGGGACAATGGACTTTACAATTTCAGTTGATTATGTTGCTTAAGGGAATAAAAATGTTGATTGGTTTGTAAACTAACAACTAAAAATGCGATAAATGAAATGTGGTTTAACCAAGGTTGTCAAAATCGGGATTCTACGTAGGATCGAAATCAACTTGTGGGATCGGATCGTAGGAATGGATCGTAGGATCGGACGATCCTACAAATTTGCTGAATTAACAAGTTATATTATGTCTATGTTTATTGTTTTGCCTTAATTTTCTTAAAACCCATACATTTTCTTAAAGATTTTTCTTTAATTTTAAAATACATACGTATCTTACTTTTTTAATCCCGTTTTTTTTCTATTCTTAATGAAATGACACTATATATATAAGATATACACTACACATAATACATTTTATAGCACATACACACAAGGATATATAATTAAACCAGAGTAAGCATAAAAGAACAAAGATACTGGCAAAAAAAAAAATTTAATTAGTAGTTTTGACCGATCCTACCGATCCTACTAACGATCCTAGTTGATCCTAACGATCCTACCCACGATCCTACACGATTCTGACCGATTCCACCACCGATTCCACCGATCCTAATTGATCCTATGCACGATCCTGACTGATTCCGATCCTATGCACGATTCTAGTCGCTAGCCCCGATCTGGATCGTAGGATCGTACGATCCTACGATTCAGATCGTGATTTTGATAACCATGGGTTTAACTATATGATGATGAAATCTAGGGTGTCGGGAATCCCCTAAAGTCTTGTATGGTTCAATTCTCAATAATATCCATGGATACCGATCCTACTAACGATCCTAGTTGATTAACTATTAGATTTAGACCCTATTAATTCGATTCTCAAACGCTAGTTTTATTGAACGAATTAATAAGAATTTAACTAAAATTTACCGTAAAGCAAATTCGATCCCAATCTCACACGCTAGTTCTATTGATTGGTCCGACAAAGCATATTTAATTTAGGGTTAATTAGCACAGTTTAACCACTTTAATCCTTAGTTTTATAGACACATTCCAAGAATCAAATCATACTCAACTTATAGGTTCAAAACCCTGACCCTAGAATATGGATCTACTCACTAGACATAATGAATGCAATGAATATTACTTCAAATTTGATGCTAAACATGAATGACAATGAATTAAGAGATAAACTAGGATGAGCAATAATGGAATACTTAATAGTGATAACAATAAATACTAAAGCTATAATGGAGAAAGATAAACTTATTATTAAAGGATGATTAATACTAAAGATTCAATGTTCATCAAATAAAGCTTAAACTAATACAATGAATTAAAACTAAAAATTAAAACTAAAGAAAACTTACAAACTTGAAGGATGAATAATTCTCCAAGGCTAGATTAAAGTTCTTGCAACTAAATTAAAGCTAAAAGGTAATTAAAGATTATATTAAATTAAGATAAAATGAAAGACTAAGTAAAAGAATGAAGAAGGAAGAAGAGTAACCCTAATCAGGATTAAGGGTTCTATTTATACTAATGAGAGTAATTAACCCTAGGCCCAAAGAAAAGCCCGGAGAAAATCACGCGTTTGCTTGGCAGAATACACCGCCGAGTCGGCTCTTCAAAACAGTGTCCCCAAGCCGAGTCGACTTATGTTACTGGACAAATCACTAACCCCTGCTCTAAACTCCGCCGAGTCGGCGGTTCCCTCAAATACCCCACAGCCGAGTCGGCTGTATCTTCTGGAAGGTGATGTATTTCTTCTTCAAACGCCGATTCGCTGAGGCTTGGAACTTTACCTCAGCCGACTTGGCTTTTAGCTACTGACCGTTCTTACTTGCTTGAACTTGTGGTTTTGGTCGTGAGTTGGTTCGATTGGTAGCTTGACTTGATCTTTGAGCCCTGTAGACACGATTAGCATCGAAAACCCACAAAAACAAACCAAAATACCATAATTCACCGGTTTTGCCATACTTAGACCATGAGACACCGAAATTGAGTGAAACCATCCGAAATGACCCAAAAACGCCTCTAGATTCCGCAATGGAGCATAAAAATGTAAGTGATTAGTGCAAATAATTGCACTTATCACATTTCCTCCATTAAAACCGGGTTACCTTCTTTTACTTCAAAATCATTCTTTCTCTCATATACACTATTTTTTTTTACTTTTTTGGATGCCATTAGAAACAACTATCAATAGATGGGATTATTCATGGTTTATCAATACTTGGGATTATTACAGGAAAATCAAACAAAGGTTGGATTATTCTGGGCAAATTTTCCTCATTAACTATGTATTTTTTATTTTAGTTTATAACAATTTATATTGTTTTAGTTTTTTTAATTCTTTTTGTAGCAATTAACGTATAAAAATCTATCAACATTTGGGTTACAGTGTTCTTGGATAGGTGAGAATATAATTGGGTTTATAATGGGTTAATCAAAATTGAGGATTATTACAGGAAAATAAATAACATTTAACTATTCTAGATAAGTTTTCCAAATTTAAATGATGAACCATACAATCCAACCAAAAGGATTGAAAAATTCCATTTGCATCCTTAAGAAATTATGCCACTTGTAATAATCAAATTGTTTAATTGTTATATTTATTAAGCTAAATATCTTACAATTAACTTTAAATATTTTTTTACAAAGATTTGCCAAATGTTGTAATCGAAATAGTTAACTGCATTATTTATTAATCGAAGGAACGTTAATTTTATTTTATTACATATTTAGCAAGAGTGCTATAAACATGACATTTCTCATTTAGCAACTTTTATATAATGGTATGTTTTGTTAAAAATGAATACTTAAGTTAACAAAGAATTTAATATTTTGTTTACCACATGAAATAAATTAAAAGCTCGGGGTCATCATGGTAATTTAAAAAAATGTCCATGGGTTGTCGAACATTCAAGGTTTCCATTCTAAAGCATCTTTTAAAAACAATATAAAAACAACATAGAGGGACAATGATCGAGTAGTGAAACTTTTTGAATATTTGGTAACAAACATATTTCTTAGTTAATAAAATAAAATAAAAATAAATGTAGCCCAACCAAAAAAAATAAAGCAAATATTTCATTTTTTATCTTTGAAAATTTGAAAAATATATAGATAAAAATGTTGTAGATGAGTGAACTATAAACACACATCGATTCGTTATAAACTTTGTATAACAATAAAAAATGATCTAATAAGCATGATGAACAAAATCAAAAAAAATGAAACCTCACAATTTTAATTCAAGATGTATAGAACTATCACTACAAAAAAAACCCATATGACTATGGTACCAATTAGAAGCCAATCAGAAGCAAATGCAAAGGTCCTTCTGTAAATAAATTAATTTATCTCATCTTATTTTTCAACCTAATTCTATTAATTAATTTACTTTCATTATATTTATTAAAAAAATAAATTAATTTTCTTTATTAAGAAAAATACTTATTGGAGTAAATCTTATTAACGACTTATTCATACTTTTAACAATTTACCTTTCCACGTCTTCCTAATTTATCTCATCTTATTTTTCAACCTAATTCTATTATATAAACTTCAAACATTATAAATAACACATGCTATATTAGGCTATTACTATTAGCAATTCGTTCTGTTAAGTTATAATTAATTTTTTCCAAAATTTTGATTATATATAATTTTTGGTAATCAAAATTGCATGTGGAATTAGTGGAATGCAATTATGTGATTTGATGATAAATAATGGAAGAAAATCATCATAAAAAACGTAAAAGAGTTGGTAAATCAGTATCAACAAACAAACAGAAAAAGGAACCTCGAAGAGGAATGAGTATTGCTAAACTTGAAGAGAATTGGAAGCGAGAAAAACAAATGCAAGCTCTTTTGATTCCAGACCTCAATGAGATTCCTAATGAATATGATGCTACTTCTTCTCTGCTAATTAAATTAAATTATTTTGATTTCCTGGTTTGTGTTAGAATGACGTGTAGAAATGTTATATTGTTTTAATATATAATATGATTTTTTAAAAATAAAACTTGCTATAGCAATCCATTCAATTATTGGGGTTAGGATTTATTTATAGTTATTCCATAAGTTGGATTATTGTAGGAAAAAATCACAAATATGTTGGATTTTTTAGAAAAATTTTCAAAAAAAATATTACCTAATCAAAAAAAAGCTTAGTAGTAAACTTGAAAGTAAAATTTTCTTGTTGGAGTGATATATGTCTAAATCTTCTATCGTTTTAATATATAATACTCCATCTGATCTTTTTGTTTGTCCACTTGAATTTTGTTCATTTAAAGAGAGAGAAATTCAAATTAGATTTTTGAAGTGTATATATTGAAGGTAAAATATATTCATGTGAGATCTTGTTAGATTTGTCCTTATGTAAAGTTTTTAATATATAATTTTTATAATTTTTTATGATATGTCGTTAGAGATATTAAGGCTTAAAATTTGCTAAAAAATGCGTGCAAAAGGTAAAGTGGACAAATAAAAAGGGATTGAAGGAGTATTTTTTTAAAAAAAAAATAAAACTTGATATAGCAAGTTATCCGATTATCGAGCTTACCCTAGAAAAATACCCCTCAAAGTTAAGATTATTCATGGTTAATGCTGGATTATTATAGAAAAATCACAAATAGGTTGGATTCTTTTAACTAAAATATCCTTAGTAGTAAAATTGAGAGTCTTGTTGGAGTGACATATGTCCAAATCTTTTGTTATTTTAATATATAATACCCCTCCGAATTATTTTAGTTGTCTCATTTCCTTATTTGGCTAAATCATATCAATTGTCTCATTTCCTTTTTTATCTCTCTTTTTTAACTAAATACCGCCACTTTTACTACTCCCAATACCCAATTACCACCCTTAGGATTAATTTAATCAATTAAAATAAGCAACTACCCCTCACTTTTAGTCCCAATACCCAACTACCACATTTACAATTAATTTAATAATTAAAATACCAAACTACCACCTTTTTAATGGACCCTACGCCACACTTAATAACCGTGAAAAACCAAATCGGACATCCAAAATGAGTCGTAGGGAGTATGTTTTTTAAAATAAAACTTGACATAGAAAGTAAATTTTTCTTGTAGGAAAATACCCCTCAAAGTTAGGAGTATTCATGGTTAATCGATAGACTGATTATTGTAGGAAAATCACAAATAAGTTAGATTCTTATATGTAATTTTTCATTAAAAATATTACCTAAAATAACTTTAGTAGTGAAATTGAAAGTAAATTTTTCTTGTTGGAGTGTCATATGTACAAATCTTTTATTGTTTTCATATATAATATGATTTTTTAAAAATTAAATTTGCTCTAACATGTCATTCGATTACCAGAAAAAGGAACCTCAAAGAGGAATGAGTATTACTAAACTTGAAGAGAATTGAAAGCGAGAAGAACAAATGCAAGCTTTTTTGATTCCAGACCTTAATGAGATTCCTAATGAATATGATGCTACTTCTTCTCTGGTAATTAAATTAAATTATTTTAATTTCCTGGTTTGTACTAACTTTTATACTAATTAATTTGGGTGTAATTGTTGTTCTTTGTATAGGTGCATCCAATGAATAATCCCTTTTCGAACCAAAGCTTCCATAGTAATTCATCATTAAGTGTTTCCAATAACGAAAGAGTATGACTACTCAATTTTTTTTTCTCTCATGAAACATCAATTATGTTAAATTGATTATTTAGGTTGAGGAAATTTTACGTGGTAATCCTAGATAACATGATAAATTAATAAGTTTAAAATTAAAAGAAAAATAACTTACAATAATCAAATCTTATAATATTTTTTCTAGAATAATCTCATCTATTAATTAACCTTGAATAATTCAAAATTTGAGGAGTATTTGCCTACGGTAAACTTGGATAACCCGATGATTTGCTATAGTAGGTAATTCACCAAAAAAATTAAACAGAAAATTAATTTAAAATTAGAGAAAAATTTAAAAGGTTTACAAAAAAATTCTAAATAATGAAAAAAACTAATAAAGTTTTTTTAATATCTTTAATATTTTTTCGACCTTTTTTCTAGTTTATCGTTTTATTTATAATAAAACTTGTTATTGCAAGTCATCCGATCACCGGGTTTACTCTAGAAAAATACCCTTAAAGTTAGGATTATTTATGGTTAATCCAAAGGCTAGATTTTAACGGAAAAATCACACATAAGTTGGAGTCTTTTAGGTAATTTTTTAATAAAAAAAATATTACCTAAAATAACCTCAGTAGTAAAATTGAAAGTAAATTTTTGTTGTTAGAGTGACATGTCGAAATGTTATATTGTTTTAATAAATAATATGATTTTTTAAAAATAAAACTTGCTATAGCAATCCATCCAATTACAAGGTTTAGGATTTATTCATAGTTATTCCATAGGCTGGATTATTGTTAAAAAAATCACAAATAGGCTGGATTTTTTAGAAAAATTTTCAAAAGAAATATTACCTAATCGAAAAAAAGCTTAGTAGTAAAATTGAAAGTAAAAGTTTCTTGTTGGAGTGATATATGTCTAAATCTTCTATCGTTTTAATATATAATACTCCATCTGATTTTTTTGTTTGTCCACTTGAAGTTTGTTCACTTAAAAAGAGAGAAATTCAAATTAGATTTTTGAAGTATATATATTGAAGGTAAAATATATTCATGTGAGATCTTGTTAGATTTGTCGTGATGTAAAGTTTTTAATACTATATAATTTTTATAAATTTATTATGATATGTCGTTAGAGATATTAAGGCTTAAAATTTGCTAAAAAATGCGTACAAAAGGTAAAATGGACAAATAAAAAGGAATAGAAGGAGTATTTTTTAAAAAAAACAAATAAAACTTGCTATAGCAAGTTATCCGATTATCGAGTTTACCCTAGAAAAATACCCCTCAAAGTTAAGATTATTCATGGTTAATGCTGGATTATTATAGAAAAATCACAAATAGGTTGGATTCTTTTAAGTAAATTTTTAGAAAAAATATTAACTAGATATCATTAGTAGTAAAATTGAGAGTCTTGTTGGAGTGACATATGTCCAAATCTTTTATTATTTTAATATATAATAACTCTCCGAATTATTTTAGTTGTCTCATTTCCTTATTTGGCTAAATCATATTAATTGTCTCATTTCCTTTTTTATCTCTCTTTTTTTTAACTAAATACCGCCACTTTATTACCCCCAATACCCAATTACCACCCTTACAATTAATTTCATTAATTAAAATAAGCAACTACCCCTCACTTTTACTAGTCCCAATACCCAACTACCACATTTACAATTAATTTAATCAATTAAAATACCCAACTACCACCTTTTTAATGGACCCAAATGGGACATCCAAAATGTTTCGGAGGGAGTATGTTCTTTAAAAATAAAACTTGACATAGAAAGTAAATTTTTCTTGTAGGAAAATACCCCTCAAAGTTAGGAGTATTCATGGTTAATCGATAGGCTGATTATTGTAGGAAAATCACAAATAAGTTAGATTCTTATAGGTAATTTTTCACAAAAAATATTACCTAAAATAACTTTAGTAGTGAAATTGAAAGTAAATTTTTCTTGTTGGATGTCATATGTTCAAATCTTTTATTGTTTTCATATATAATATGATTTTTTAAAAATTAAATTTGCTCTAACAAGTCACTCGATTACCAGATTTACCCTTGGAAAATACTCCTTCAAAGTTAGGATTATTCATGGTTAATCAATTGGTTGAATAATTGTAGGAAAAACCAAAATAAGTTGAATTCTTTTAACTAATTTTTCACAAAAAATATCACCTAAAATAATCTAAGTAGTAAAATTGAGAGCAATTTTTTCTTATTGGGGTGACATAGATCCAAATCTTCTATTGTTTTAATATATATATAATATGTTTTTTTTTTTTAAATAAAATTACCGGATTTTCTCTAGGAAAATACCCTTTAAAGTTAGGATTATTCATGGTTAATCGATAGGTTGAATTATATTGAAAAATCACAAATAGGTTGGATGTTTTAGGTAATTTTTCACAAAAAATGTTACGTTACAATAACCTTAGCAGTATAGTAGAAAGCAAATTTTTCTTATTGAAGTGACATATGTCCAAATTTTCAATTATTTTTTAATATATAATACTCCCTCCGATCTTTTTTGTTCTTCCCGTTTACTTTTTGCACAATTTTCAAAGCAAATTTTGAGTCTTAATATCTCTTAATACACATTATAAAAAATTATAAAAAATACATAATAAAAAAGTATACATTAAGACGAATCCAACGAGATCTCACATGAATATATTTTATTTTCTAAATAGGTCTCGAAAACATTATTCAAATTTCTCTTTCCTCTAGATGGAATATTCCAAATGGGAAGAACATTAGAGGACGGAGGGAGTATAAATTTTTAAAAATATAAAATTTGATATAGCAAGCCATTTGGTTACCGGGTTTAATTTATGAAAATACCACTGGTAGGACTGTTCATGGTTGATCAATAGACTTGATTATTGTAGGAAAATCACAAATAGGTTGGATGTTTTAGGTAATTTGTTTGAGAAAAATTATGTAGAATAAGCGTAAAATTGAAAGTAAATTTTTCTTATTAGGGTGACATATGACCAAATATTCTATTGTTTTAATATTTAGGATTATTTACCAACAACATCCTTAAAGTTTACTCAATTTCAAATAAACAGCCTCAAACTTTGTTTTTTTTTACCAACAACAGCCTTCAACTTTGTAAACACGACATCGATACATCCACTTCACTGGATGACCAAGTAATTGACTGTTGACCATGCTCAATGACCTTTGACTTTCATTTAATTTCATTAATTAATTACCCAATTATCCCTAATCAAAACCCTCTTCCCCCAACCTCTCTCTAACCCACCTCAATCACCTCCATTTTTCCCCTTCATCAACACCACAACCACTACCAAAACCACCATTAGAACCCCATTGAAAGACCTTTCTTTCTTCTATATTTGACTAAACCTTTGTCTTCTTCAACTCACAATTAAAAGATACTCTTTCTCTCCCAACACCACCATTAAAACCCAACCTTTAATAACACCACAAATAACTTTATGCTCATAAGAATTCCTCCTTTATTATCTACTGCATCTCAATTTCTTACCTTTTAATTTACTAAACTAATTCCAACTAATCCCTAAAATCCACCATTGACAAATCCTTAAAAATACTATAAATAATGAAACTCTAGAATCATTTCCTCTAAAAAGAAAGATTGTTCAATAATGTTTTTTTACTTGTTTTGTTCAATTAACATTCGTACTAATTTGCAGAAGTTTCTGGGTTTTGCTCCTACTTAAGATTTTCTGGGTTTTATCAATAAACCAATAAGAAAAAAAATAGTTTTTTTTGTTTTTAAGTGTGAGATTTTAATTTTCTAGTCTACTGATGGGTATTTTTTAGATAATAAAGGAGTAATTAATGAGTAATAAGTTGTTTGTGGTGTTATTAAAGGTTGGGTTTTAATGGTGGTGGTGGTGGTGGTGTTGGGAGAGAAAGAGTACATTTTAATGGTGAAATGAAGAAGACAAATGTTTAGTTTAATGTAGAAGAAAGAAGGGGCTTTTAATTGAGTTGCTATTAAAGGAGGGGGGGTTTTAATTGTGGTGGTGGTGGTGGTGGTGGTGTTGATGAAGAGGAAGAATGGAGGTGATTGAGGTGGGTTAGAGAGAGGTTGGGGAAGAAGGATTTATTTAGGGATAATTGGGTAATTAGGTTTAGTTAATGAAATTAAGTGAAAGTCAAAGGTCATTGAGCATGGTCAACAGTCAATTAGTAGGTCATCTGGTAAAGTGGCTGTATCAAATGTCGTGTTTTCCAAGTTGAAGGCTGTTGTTGGTAAAAAACAAAGTTTGAGACTGTTGATTTGAAATTGAGTCTTTAAGGCTGTTGTTGGTAAATGATCCTAATATTTAATATAATTTTTTTAAAAATTAAACTTGCTATAGCAAGTTATACAGTTCCCGGGTTACCCCTTAAAGTTAGGATTATTTATGGTTAATCAAATTATAGGGAAATCTCACATAGGTTGGAATCTTTTAGGTAATTTTCCAAAAAAAAAAATTACCTTAAATACCCTTAATAGTAAAATTGAAAGTAAATTTTTCTCGTTAAGGTGACATATGTCTAAATCTTTTATTGTTTTAATATATAATATTAATATAATTTAAAAAATATTAATATAATTTAAAAAAAATTTAAAACTTGATATAGCAAGTCATCCGATTACCGGGTTTACCCTAGGAAAATACCCCTCAAAGATAGGATTATTCTTGGTTAATCAATAGGCGAGATTATGGTAGGAAAATCAAAAATAAGTTGGATTCTTTTTAGGTAAATTTTACTAAAAAATATCACCTAAAATAACTTCTATAGTAAATTTAGTAATTTTTTCTTGTTGGAGAGACATATGTCCAAATCTTATATTAATTTGATATATAATCATCATATCATAATTCATAATATCTATTAAAAGAACTATAAAAAGCCAAGTGTCAAATTTCTAGAGCACTTGCCATATATAATTTTTCTATTGGAGTATTTAAATTAAATAAATTAAATAGTTGACCAATCTACTTCAATCAAAGCTTTGACAATCAATTAATACTCTAATCTATAGATTGAATAAGAGAATGTAAACGTTAAATTAAGAATCATTAAGATGATATTAACAAAGTTAAAATTACAAATTAGGGAATAAATCATTAATCACATATATGTTAATAAATTACTACTAGAGAAATTTTAAAACAAAATAAAATAAGAAATATTTAGATAACATTAAATACTGATTTAGTTATAGAAATTATTTAAACTAATCATCATAAAATTTGAAAAAAAGACTCAAAATCACACGTTCATTCTTTTGGAGCCACACTAGATTAAAGAATTTTATTTGTTGATATTGACTTAAGTGACTAATATAATTAATTAATCAACAAGTTATTTATTTTATTCATCTACAAACTATTTCAATTTATAACACATAAAATTTCATATTACACAATTAAACAATTATTATTTATTATTTCAGCTTTATAATATTTAATTAAAAATTATTACTGCATGTTTTTTAGAAATATATTTATATACATCTTCGTACTAAAAATTCCGTGCATTGCACGGGGTTTTATACTAGTATGATATATATATATATATATATATATATATATATATATATATATATATATATATATATATATATATATATATATATATATATATATATATATATATATATATATATATATATATATATATATATTATGAGTTAATATTATTACCGATAAAATATCACCCAAAATAACCTAAGTCGTAGAATCGTAAAATATACTTTAGTTGTCATAGTGACACATGTCTAAATCTTTTAAAAATACTTTAGTTGTTGTCTTGTAGTACAAAATACTCTATTTGTTTGGATATAGAATTATAATAAATTCATAAAATTAAAGATAAAAATTTACTTAAAATTATCCAATTCAAAAGCTACAATTTATAGACATAATTAATTGATTTACTCGTTTAATCAAAATCGAAATAAAAAAAATTAATTCAATAACAACACGTTTACACCATTTAAATCTTAGACATGATGATTAACTACAAATGAAAATGATTAATGTCTTGTTTTGTAATATTTTTTATATTAATCTGGGTTTAATCTTTGTGATCTCCATGTAGGTGTATCCAATGAGCTCAATTAATCACTCTATAGAGTTCCCTTCGATCCATAATGGAAGGGTTTAATCTTTTTCTATTTTTTTTTTCTCTTTCATAATTTTATTAATTTTGTTAAGTTCATCATATTATTTTAAATGCATCTTTATGGATATTTAATTGAATTTACTTATTATTGTTTAACACAAGATGTTAGGTTACATAAGTATGAATATTTTGCATAATTTATTCGTACAATAAAAATATACTCTCTCCGTTTCTTTTTATCCTTCACTTTGTGTTTTTCACAAATCTTAAGAAAGAAGGAATGTTTGGTGGTAGTGGGTATTATTTTAATTATATAGTAACTAGTATGAAACCCCGTGTAATGCACGGAATTCTTAGTATGAAGATGTATATAAATATATTTTTAAAAAACATGCAATAATAATTTATAATTAAAATACTATGTAAAGATGAAATAATAAATAATAATTGTTAAAATAGGGTAATATAAAATTTTTATATGTGTTATAAATTGAAATAGTTTGTAGATGAATAAAATAAATAACTGGTTGATTAATTAATTTTATTAGTCACTTAAGCCAATATCAACAAAAAAATTCTTTAATCTAGCGTGGCTCCAAAAGAATGAACGTGTGATTTTGAGTCTTTTTATTAAATTGTATAATGTTTAGTTGAAATAATTTCTATAACTAAATCAGTTTAAATTTTAGTAAATTATTTAATGTTATCTGAATACTTCTTACTTTATTTTGTTTTAAAATTTATCTAGTAGTAATTTATTAAGATATATATGATTAATATTTTATTCCCTAATTTGTAATCTTAACTTTGATAATATCATCTTAATGATTCTTAATTTAATATTTGCATTCTCTTATTCAATCTATAAATTAGAGTATTAATTGATTGTCAAATCTTTGATTGAAGTAGATTAGTCAACTATTTAATTCATTTAATTTAAATACTCCAATAAAAAAAATTACATATGGCAAGTGCTCTAGAAATTGACACTTAGCTTTTTACAGCTTTTTTAATAGATGTTATGATGGAAAGTAATGATTGAATTGAAGTTATGAGAGAAAAAATAATTAAATAATAGTGTGAAGTAATGATTGAATTAGAGTTATGAGAGAAAAAATTATTAAATAATAGTGTGAAGTAATGATTGTATTGAAAGTATGAGAGAAAACATAATTAAATAGTAGTGTGAAGTAAGGAAAGTGGGGTTTTAAGGGGTAAAAGTGAGATGAAAACTTTCCAAAAATAGAATGTATTCTAGAGTAGAAGAACTTTTTGAAACTACCCTTTATAGTAAGGTGGAAGAACATAAAGAAACAGAGGGAGTAGTTTTATAAGTATCAAGATTTTAGGTTATATAAGGTTACGTACATCTAATTTAAATCCGCACCCTAAACGGAGCTATTTTTAATTGGATGTGAAATTATGATTATTATTCAAGTTAAATAAGAGCATTTCTTGTACACATGTTTTTTTATTAAATCAATTGATAAAAAATAAATATAAAAATAAATATTAATTGGATGTGAAATTATAATTATTATTCAAGTACCATTCTCCCTTACCTGCATTATACTATCTAATAAAAAATAAAAATAAATATGAATGTATATAAGAAATATTTGGTTTTCATGTAGAGCTGTTCATGGGCGGGCTTGGGCAGTGAACCAAATTTGGGTGACTCAAATTCAATGTATGACACAAGTAGCTCACTATGACTTCATAATGGCCAAGGGCATACAGCAAGCACACCAACTGATCAACTTGATAAAGCTTCCAAAACAACAAGTACACCAGCAGGCCAATTTGAAGAAGTTTCTGATCAGCAGCGTACCTTGCACACATTAGCCATAGCAAACTTGGATGGCATTGAACATGCAAATGGAATCCTTGCACATGGATCTAGTCATCCAAGTCCTAAGAACCTAGTCACAATCCATGGAAGCCCCCAAGAAAGTGGGTTGAAGGTCACCCACTTGATAGAAATGCTGCACAACACTGACGCCAAAACAGGTGCACCACCCTACCTTGGTGGACCTGCACAGAATGGAGCTGAGTGGGAGGGTGTGAGGGGTAGAAATGGAATCTCTGCAAGAAGGTTGATACATTTAGACCTTAATTTCTATCCATATAGCACAGAAACTCAATGAAAAGAAGGTGACAAGGTCGCAAAGTCGCAAGCTGTTCTGACAAAACCGTGCACAATTAAATTGCTGCTGTTTTGTTTCTTTTTAAATAAGCACGTGATTAAACATATGTTTATAGCCATTATTAGCTATTGGTTTTCATTCCCTTATGTCTTAATTGTTTTCTTATCCTTAGGCCTATAAATAAGAACCCAAGTCTTGTAATAAAGGAGATTTCAGTTTTGAATAAAAATATCAACATTGGATTTTCATTCCTTTGTATTTTGTGAATGTGTATGATTATTCAAACATCTTGAGTAGTACAAGATCATCACCTATTGCATCTAAGAGTAGTCCTTGGTTGTATTAGGGGATTGTTGGCCTTGGGTGATCAAAGATCCAAGTCTTTCAATCCAAGAATCACCCTCGTAGTATTGTTACTGTTTTGTGAAGACATTCACTGTGTTGATTGTATTTGGGGGTTGTTGGCTATCAATTGGTGAAAGATCAAGGGCTGGCCTTCTTCCTTACATTGCATTGAAGATTCCCATCCCAAATACACTCCAGGCGGGTAGCAGACCGGGTAGCACCTAAAAATTCTACCCGCGGGTAGGCGGGTATTTTTATATAAAAATTTAAAACATAAATCATTTTATAAAGTTAAGTTTTTATAAGAACAAAAAAAATATAATACATCATCTAAAATACTCTAAATATATATAAAGTCTCAAAATAGTCAAATTACATGAATATTGAATATAGACGGTGGAGTCGGCTACTTGTTCGAACTTTGATAGTCGATTGCTTGAGTGCTTTGAGGGTTAAAAATATTAAAGTCTAAAAGAAGTGAACCTTAGGGCTAGTAGAAAAGTAATTAACTAAAGTTGGGTATAGGTTATGTAATAGTATAGTTTAATATTTAATAAAATTAATTATTTAATAAATAATATATTAAACTAAGCAGGCGGACGGGTATACCCGCGGGTAATTTTTTGATGCCGCTACCCGCCCGTTTATCTTGGCGGGCGGGTATTACTCGTCCAAACTTTAAATTTTTTTAAAAATGTTGTCCATACTCGCCCGTTTTTCGAGCCGGATTGGGCGGGCCTAGCGGGTAGCCCGCCCATGAACAACTCTATTTTCATATACTAAAGGATTAAATGAAAAAGTTAATGTGATATATTTGTGTTTTCAGTTGCCACTGACCTGTGTATTTAATAGATACTCGATGTTGATCAGGACACTTTATGTACTGAATAAGTCGGATGAATCAAGATCGCATGGAAGTGGGACGGCACCATACTTGTATTATGATAACCAAATTTTAAGGTCAGATAAGTAAACTTTGAATGATTATTCGCTCTAGTAAATATTTAGATTAAATGATGATTTTAATCTTTTAATTTTTAGTTTCACCAGAGATTTCAATCCTAGCTCAAGTGCAGAAACAAATTCGAATGAAATGAGTAAAGCAGAATATGCCAATTTCAATAATGGAGAATATGTTCAACCGATACCACCTACAATTAGTCCATATATAACATCACCAGAATGGTCCTTAGCTCACCAGGTAAGCCATCAATAGAAGTTGGATTTGGAGTCACAAACTTAATCAATTTGACATTTTATTTATTAATATTATTTATCTTATTTTTGTCTATTGCTATTTTTTTTAATTTTGAAGGTAATTAATACAGATCATTGATCAACTCAAGACAAGAAAAAAGTAGTTCTATAAATCTTGAATTAAAATTGTAAGGTTTCATTTTTTCCATTTTGTTCATCATGTTTAGATCATTTTGTTAATGTTATACAAAATTTACAACGAATCGATGTGTGTTTCATAGTTCACTCTTATATTTTTATTAAGTGGCATGATTTTCATGAGGTTTTTTCAATGGCATTACACTTCTCTTTGCTGTGTTTTTTTTATTCTCATGATTCTTACCTTACTCGTCTACAACATATTTATCTATATATTTTCCAAATTTTAAAAAAATTATAATAATATTTGCATTACTCTTTTTCGTTGGGCTACATCTATTTTTATTTTTTTTTATTAACAAAAAATATATGTTTGTTTCCAAATTTTCAAAAAGTTTCACAACTGATCTTTGTCCCTCTCTGTTGTTTTTATATTGTTTTTAAAAGATGCTTTAGGTTGGGTACCTTAAATTTTCGACTACCTATGGGCAGTTTTTTTAAATTCCCATGGTGAGCTTGAGCTTTCAATTTATTTTATGTGGTAAACAAAATGTTAAATTCTTTGTTAATTTAAGTATTCATTCCGAACAAATCATGCAATTATATAAACGAGTTGCTAGATGACAAATGTCATGTTTATAGCACTATTGCCAAATATGTGGCATTAACTTTAAAACTATGTCTAGAGGTGATCATTCGGGTGATCGGGTCGATTTTGGACGGGTGTCATTCCATTTAGTTGTATATGAGATCAGTTATTTTTGGACTATATATATATATATATATATATATATATATATATATATATATATATATATATATATATATATATATATATATATATATATATATATAGGGGAGGGATCCAATGAGAAGGGCATTGAAAATGAGAAGGGTAAGAAGGATTCTAAACCCTTGATTTTACTTACATAAAAAAATCTATGGTCACGATTGAGCAAAAAACACTTAATTGTAAAAGTAACTATGTTACACAGAAAGGTAACTATGACATCAATTTTAAAATGTTCTTTTTTTATAACATAGTATCCATTTTTGGAAACATAGTAACCAAAAAAATCAAACAAAAATCCTTCTCATCCTTCTCATTTTAAAATCCTTCTCATTTGATCCTACATCTATATATATATATATATATATATATATATATATATATATATATATATATATATATATATATATATATATATATATATATATATATATATATATATATATATATATATATATATATATACGCCAATCTATTATTTTACCCCCTGTGATTGAAAATGGAATTCAAATTGTGCAAATTGAGTCAATTGAAGCTGTTGACCTAGTTCAATTTTGGGAATGTGCTGTGGTTGTTTATGTAGTAGGAGGTCATGTCTTAATTGATGTTATTAGAGGATTTGTTAGAAAACACTGGTCCTTTGTGAATATGCCAATGATCCACTCTCATGAGGATGATTACTTTATCATGAGGTTTAGTTTAGAAAATGATTGTGCTGAGATTCTGAAAAAGAGGTCCGTTTTTCTTGAATAGAGCTCCAGTGATAGTCAAAAAATGGAGCATAAATTTTGATTTCAAGGAGGAAATTCTGAGAGTCATCCCAGTTTGGGTTAGATTACCAAGTCGTCCTCTTCATTGTTGGGGAGAAGATACCCTAAGTAGGATTGTTAGCGCTATTGGAGTCCCTATAATTGCAGATGAGTGCACGGCAAAACAAATGAAAGTGTCTTATGCTAGAGTGCTTGTTGAAGTGGACATCACAAAGGAGTTTGTTAAGGAGGTTAAAGTCCGAGATAATAATGGGTGAGAATTTGTTCAAAAAGCTATACCCGAGTGGAGGCCATACTTTTGTCGCAAATGCAATAAAGTGGGACATGAGTGTAAGAATAATGATGGGGAGGTGCAACCACAGCAGCAGAAAACGAATGAGAGTGGTAAATTGGGGGGTACAAAGCGGGTGTGGATGCCATCTGCCATTGTAAAATTTATACAGGGTGTAAATATTATGGAGGAGATTAAGGGGGTGCTTAGAAAGGACACTCCAGGGCCTGGTCCAGCTACTGACGTGCACATAGCAGGGGGGTACAATGAAACTGCTGAAGCTGGTACTACTCCACCAGCTGCTGGGAAGTGTAATACAGTAAGAGTAGCTGGTGCATAGCTTGATAATGATGCTAAACTGACAGTGGACAACGATGAGGGATGGACCCTGTGGCCCCGAGTAAGGTTGCTAGAAGGGTTAGTCAAAAGTCTGAATTTCAGTAACATGGACCAATCAAGAGCAGTAATCAGTTTCGACATTGAACACATAAATGAGAGGGATAATCAGTTGAAGATATTGAGGAACATAGGGACGGGAACCCTCAAATTCCCTCCCCACAATGATCATCGTCTCTTGGAAATGTTAGGGGCATGAATAGCCACATTAAAATCAAGGAGGTTAAGAATTTCCTTGAGAGTAAAAATGTAAGTGTGGTAGGTTTGTTTGAGACTAAAATTAAAGAATCGAATGCTAGCAAAATCCAGAAAAAGTTCGGTAGCAAGTGGAGTTGGTGCATGAATTATTCCAACCATGAGAAAGGCAGAATTTAGGTAGGGTGGAGGCATGATAAATGCAAGTTGGAGCAAAGTGATACTCACCAGCAGTTCGTAGCTACCAAAATTACCCCCCAAAACTCAAACACACACTTCTACATCGTTTTTGTTTATGGCCTACATAATGTTCGAGATCGTAGAGATTTGTGGAGGAAGATGGAGAATTTGAACTTTAATGAAGCGTGTCTTTTTATGGGAGACTTCAACGGTGTTTATAAGGATGATCACAGGGCAAATGGGACATAGGTTACAACCTATGAATCGTATGACATGCTGCAATGGATTGAAACCATGGAGCTCCATCCTATCGTCGAGAGAGGCCATCAATACTCCTGGTCCAACAAAGAGGAAGGGGAGAACCGCATTCTCACAAAGATTGATCATGCTCTAGGAAACCTCCAATGGTTACACACCTACAACTACGCGAGTGTCCATTATGCTAATCATCAATCCTCTGACCACACTCCGTTGATCCTGAACCTTGCAGAGTATGACCAGAAGCAAAGTAAACGTTTCCGTTTCTTCTACTACCTCTGTGAGCATCAGGACTTTCACAAGGTGCTTGATGAAGCGTGGAAGATTCGGGTTAAGGGCACTGGGCTACAGCGGATCTGGTATAAGATAAATAATGTTAAAAGAAGCCTGAAAAACTTGCATTCCAGAGAATTCGCGGGGATTAGAGGCAAAATCAAAACTTGGGAAGAGGCTCTAGACCTCATCCAAACCAACTTGCAATCCAACCCATCTAATGATGACCTCCACAAGCGAGAAAAAGAGGCGGCTGCCCAGGTGCGTAAATGGAGGATTATCGAAGACAAGGCTCTCCACCAGAAGTCTAGGGTGAACTTGATAAGGCAGGGGGATGACAGCTCCGAGTACTTTTATGCTACTATTAAAGAGAGACAGGCTACCAAAAGCATCCATGAGCTTCAAGACAAGGAGGGCAAGTGGCTCATCAAATCCCAGGAGATTCAAAATGAGATAACTCAGTTTTATCAAAACCTTCAAGGTACTGGCAATCTGAACCTTGAGGTGATAGACAGGCGGATTATGCGAGAGGGGGCCCAAATTGACAATAACAGTAGCCAGATGCTAATCCAGGATGTGAGTGAAGATGAAATCAAAGAAGCTCTGTTTGGGATGAATGACAACAAGGCTCCGGGTATAGATGGGTTCAATGCCTGCTTCTTCAAAAGGACTTGGGATATCATCAAAGAAGACCTCATAAGTGCCATTAAAGACTTTTTCTCCAACAGCCTCCTTTTCCAGCCTTACAACTGCACGTCGGTCACCCTGATCCAAAAGACGAAAAATGCCAACAGAGTAGGGGATTTCAGAACTATTGGTTGTTGCACTGTCATCTACAAGATCATCTCTAGAATTCTTTCGAGCAGAATGTAGAAGGTGATGGGAAAGGTGATAGATCAAGCCCAATCAGGGGTTATTCCAGGTAGGCAAATGGCGGATAACATCTTACTTGCAACTGAGCTTATCAAAGGCTACACGAAGAAAAACAACAGTCCGAGATGCATGATCAAGATGGACCTCAGGAAAGCCTATGACTCTATCAGCTGGACGTTCTTGTTCTCGGTTATGGATGAAATGGGGTTACCTCCTAGGTTCGTTGACTGTATTAGGGCGTGTGTCTCCACAGTCTCTTTCTCTATCCTCCTTAATGGCTCTCCCCTAAGGCCTTTTGATGCTAAGAAAGGTCTGCGTCAAGGAGACCCTATCTCCCCGTACCTTTTCGCTATTGCTATGGAGTATCTTTCCAGGATTATGTGCAAGCAGAGTGAGTCTAAGGGCTTCCACTTCCACCCCCGTTGCAAGCTCGCAAATATTACACATCTTCTTTTTGCGGATGACCTCATTTTCTGTAGGGCCGATATCCACTCTGTCAAAAGCGTGATGAGCACCTTCCATAGGTTTTCTAAGGCATCGGGTCTGGAGGGAGGCAAACACTAGCAAAAGCAATGCTTACCTTTCTAGGATCGACAATCATAGCAAAGAGTAGATATTACACTTCCTAAATATGGATGAAGGATCCTTCCCTTTCAGATATTTGGGAGTTCCCCTTCACTCAAAGAAGCTGAACTCTCGTGATTGCAGACCTCTGGTAGATAAAATTGTTGGTAGGATTGGCTTCTGGTCTTCTCGGCTTCTCTCTTATGCAAGCAGGATCCAGTTGGTCCGTAGTGTGATTGGGGATATGATGAATTTTTGGGCGCAAATTTTCTGCCTTCCGAAGAAACTATTAATAAAAGATGTTGAATATTTTATTATCACGTTTTTTAGACCCATAAGCCTTCTTTACTATAACGTAATACGGTGAGATGGAAATGGGCTGAAAATGGTAGCGACTTTGCGTGCATTATGGTTGCATCACTTCATCTTGGGTGGTACTGTTATGTTACATCCTCCTATTTCCAATTTTATATCGCCACGTCGGGCTCCCCCTCGAGCTCAGCTTTTGTTATGGATAGGTTGCTATGGGAGACTCAAAATGGGCGCTATTCTTTTTGGATTGGGTGTTCTTCAATTATTTTTGTTACAAGGATGTGTTGTATGTTTTATTCTATTAGTTTTTCTTGTGTTTGGTGTACGGTTTGTTGTTGGGGTACCAATAGTTGGCATTAGGGGTGTGAACCATGTGTGCACACAAACCATGGTTCAAGACATGATTCAATCCATGATTCAATTTGCGTACATAACTTAGCTATTGAGGATCATATTAACTAAAAGCATAATCAAAAGGCAATAAATAAGGAGGACCAAAGTGGGACGACAGCAGCACACGCACAACAAAGTGCACGAACCAGCCTAGCGGCTCACCTTGCGACCAAGCCACCTTGCACGACACGTGTAGCCTCTACCAGTGCACCAATAACTTGACCAAGGGTAGAAACGACATCTTTGCATATGGACCAAGCCATCAAGGCCCAAGAACCATACTTACGGTGCATACGAACCGACTAGAACGAAGGCACAAGGTCACGTGGTCATTAATAATTCGAGCAGCAGCACAGTTCAGCCCACGAGCAAAATTGACGCCCAGCCCACCTTGCACCATTTTTAGAGCGCAAATCAGACGTTCCCGGAGGTGGACATACCTCAAAACGTCATCCTTGCACTTGGACCTAACCGCCAAGGCCTAAGAACAACCTGTCAGAATGTGTTTTTTTGTTTTCTAGTTTATGTTTTTAAATGACACATGTATGTCACGTGACCAATTTGATTAGGAGGGGTTAGAAACTTATAAATAGGCCTCTCGTCTTTGTGTATTTCATTCAACATTCATTAATCAATAATAATTCAGATTTCATTTTGAGCATAATTTTCTTTCTTTCAATTCCTTTGTGTGTATGTGTATAAGCCTACGCAAGAACAGTGTGGAACACCTTCTACTCCACCTGATTTGTGAAATAATCAATAAATAATCTTTCCCTTAATAGAGTGAAACTCAAGGGAAGAATGGGAGTCGTTCATCTTGGCATGAAATCAAAGAGAACACTCAAGTAGTACCAAGAACCAAGAATTTGTTTTCTTGGACAGATTTGGGGTGTTTTATACGTTTATTGGCTTGAGCAAGAGGATTGCCTTTGAGAAAATTGATTGAATGCAAGGTCGTAATTCCAGAGGACCGATCTTGGTGTAGGGTGTTGTCTGTGTTTTGTGCTTTTGTTTGTTGGTGCTACTCAATGGTTGTGTTGTTGGTACCGTTTTTTATGGCTACTTTTAGTACTTATAGTTTTGGTGGTGTTGTTTGTGTGTTGTGCATAAAGGATCGTTAAGGTTGTTTTTGCAGCTTTATGTTTCTCTACTCTGTGGTCTTGCTGGTGGATGGTGACTGCTTGTTCAGCTAGTGGTCTGTGGTTTTCATGTGCCAGTGGCTTTTAATTGATTCGTAGTGTTAGTAAGCAATATTTTCTTTTGGCAGCTACTGAGGGGTCCACGTTGATGTCTCTCCTTGCTGCTGGCTATTGCTATTTTGTTGGGTGTTCTTTTCTATCTACTTTTGCTTGTGAGTTGCTGGTGGGCCTAATGCTATGTTGTAAGGAGATACCTCTCGTCGTAGTTCTTGTGTCGAGTATAGGTCCTGGTTCATTGTTTCTTGGATGTATTTTATTTGCTTCTGTTTGTGGTTCTAGTTTTGGTGTTCATTCGTTTCGTCGAACAAAGTCCATTTCTATGTTGTTTGGGTGGTTCTAATAGCCTTTTCCCTCTTGGGGTTTTTTAATCTAGTACACTCTCTTTTCACACCCCCCCCCCCCCCCCCCCCCCTCTCTCTCTCTCTCTAGAGAGTTATAGACCGCCTATCAACCTTTAGAAGCATTGAACAACGATTTAATTATTTGTGTTTAAATAATATAAGATGAGAATTTACCAACATCAAATGTCTTGAAAGAAATAGTTTACATATCCATATACCAAAAAAAATCCTGTTGATAAGGCCAAACGTGTGACTCTGTAGGGCAACCCACTCTTTCAAAGTCTTAGTCTTAGTCTTTTATTAAACTTTAATGTCATTTTTTATTTAACTACAAGTATAACAACATTCCATCAACCCAACGCTTAGCTCCAACCTAAGAAAGGTTTTGGAGGTTTGAATGGACGCAATCCTACCTTTGTTCGAGATAACAAGAAATAGTTTTGGATTGACCTTGATGGTAAACATCGAATGCAATGTAAAAATCAAAGTTTTAATCTGATACAAATAAAAAAAATGTAGACTCATAAGTCAAAAATTACTAGATAAATAAAGGTAAAAGTATGTATATTAGAGTAAATTGAGAAACGTTTTTTCCCATATTTGCTCATTTTAAGTGACAAATGACAATAATGAAGGGTAACTATTGTCGAAAAATATATTTTGGATAGAGGCCAAATAGCTAATTGTATCTTCATAAATTGGCAAAAACATATGTTAAATACAAAAGTGAGAGAAAAAAAAGGGTAGGACTTAGGACGGAAGATCATGTTTGCGAATTGTGACAAAGCGAAACCAAGCTCTACTATTAAGGTACATGTAAAGAACTATGACCAACCAAAGATGTAGTCGAGGACATAAACGAGCACCAGCGACAATGGGTAGAGAACGAAAGCCAGAAAAGCCGTCCAGAGAGGGAATGTAGTACGGAAGCTTCCCAGACCACCCATTATAACGCAAACAAGAAAAATGACAAGCACTTCAGAAGAAAAATTCCACGTCAATCCTCTCGAGTAAACTAAGCCCAAAAACACTGAGAGACATAATACGTTGTTCATTGTCACCGCTCCATACAACTGTAAAAAAAAGTAGTATAAATGGTGTTAGTGTCTTCTTAGCCAATCACACTGGTATCGTAGAACTAAGTAATAAAAGAAATGTACCTCAGAAAACGTGAGCGATGCAGATCTCCTCTTCTTCCTGGAGGCAAAAATGATAGCTGACACAGCTTCACTGGAGTTCGTTGCCAAGGGTAAAGCAATAAACGAGATGAAGAAGGAAGGAATACTAGTAGCATTCGAGAAATTATCCACAGCATCGACAAGTGGATCTGCAAATACGGCGGCTATAACAGTCCCAAGCACAAGAAACATTATTGCCTTTATGGTTATTGCTTTAGGATTTTCGATTTCTTCTCCTGCCTCTTGATTAGAATCACCTAATAAGAAATGCTCAATTTCTGCTTCCTACACATAAAAAATTTTTGATGATAAATAAACAAACCAAACACACTATATACCAGCTCTTGTTGTATAATTTTTTCACCTCATCGTATTTCTCCAAGGGTTTAATAGTGTCAGCATGACAGGTAGTCTTATCACCTGTTAGGACATCAAGCAATTTTGAGATCCCCTCGGTGAACTCATCTAAATCAATTTGCTGATTTGGTCGTTCCCTGTCTAATTCCTTCATTAATTTTTGCACAACATCATCGGTGCCCATACCGATCCCTTCTAACTGCATCCCAACAACAAAAGCTGAAAATTCCTCTATCGAGAGTTGGCCATCACCGTCCAAATCAATTTCCCTAAAAAGTCTATAACACCAGATCAATAATGAAGTGAGCACTCTCGACCTCTTTACATGTCTCGAATATTATCATGATAAAATATGAAAGACATAAAACTAACTTCGATAGAACATCTGTGTTAGGAGTACCATCTTGAGTGAAAAGCCTTCCAAGAGCATGTTTTTTCAAATGTTTAAGAAATCTCGTTACGACACGCTTATGCTTCACATACTCCAGCTTCCTCTCTTGTATCCAAGGTTGAAATATCTGTCTTAATAAAAGATTATAAGCTAATGATGCTAAGAGTGAATAAGGGAATTATAGGAACATAAACGGAAATAGAAGGAAGTCTAAGAATACATAGAAGTTGTGACATGTAAGTTGAGACAAGAGTCCAAAATAGGGAAAAGCTAG
Organism: Amaranthus palmeri; assembly: GCA_019776075.1. NCBI lineage: Eukaryota > Viridiplantae > Streptophyta > Magnoliopsida > Caryophyllales > Amaranthaceae > Amaranthus > Amaranthus palmeri. Next base: position 112,461 of record JAAKBH010000564.1, read on the forward strand.
CACCTCATTGTATTTTTAACTCGCCCCTTATTCAACAAGATATGTACTATGGACACTTTGACTTTTAATTTTAAACCAATATCCCAAGTGAAACAATTGAATCACATCCATCAATGCTTAACAAATAGAGGAAGAATCCATTGTACACATGATAGTACAAGAAAATTTAAACCAAAACATCCTCAAATATTTGTGTAATGATGTTTTCTTTGTATAATTACCTGATAAACACAATAACTAATCAGCATAAGAAGAGAAATTATGAGGGCAATCAACACAGCTAAGTGTCTCCCCGAACTTGAATCGAGTACTTGTGGCAATTGCACAACAAGAAACGGTACTACTGAGATAGCCATTATCCTTGCAGCATAACTTGTCCATATGTCAATAGATACACCAGAGCCTGAACAAGTAAATCGGAAGAAATATACCATTATGTAAGTGTCCTTGAAAATAATGTTGTACAATCAAACGAAAAAAATCCACATATCGCAATACATGTTATTTACTTTTTGAATCAAAGAATTTTGATTAACAAGAAAAATGAAAACGACAATACTAGCAATAGGTTCTGACCTACTAAACTCAATCCTTTAGTGTCAATTTCATCAACTGCTCGTGAACTCTCAAGATCACACTTTCCTATCAAGACGCAAGTTCCCCATATTATTGTAAGAAGCATGACTGTCGAACCAGCTAGTAATCCCATTCCAACAGAGACCTGCTCTTGAGCAATTACAGTACTTCCAGAAAGACCAGATACTGCACCAGAAGATCGAAATATGTTAATAAAAATGCTAGAGAGTGACATAAATGATAATCATATTCGATAGAGAATAAACAAAACTGATAGGCAGTCCACTATTTTGAGTTAGCTCAAGGTTATATATACAGAAAATTTTCTTAGAACAAAAACCCTTAACATAAATGAGGGCACAACATACCTCAACAATTGGGAAAATTTAGTATATAAGAAGTGTTTGTCACATAAACTATTTTAATAATACGGTTGATTTATTGTACCCTACTCAACGACACATAGCATTTCTTATGCCTAGGTATAGTGTTTAGTATATGAAGTTTGCTTGGTCAGCACCCAGAAGCAACGCACCACTTTGTCCGAGTGTGGTATCAAAACAGCAAGAAGAGGTTACCTATACTAGGACGTCGTCTAGAAACAAAGCGTCATATGACCAGAGTGTTGTTTCAATGAGAAAGAGCACATATAGTTTAAGCATGTGAGGTTAAGAAAAATCAACGATCTGAGGTTAAGAAAGAAATGTTGGAACATTGGTAACTTGATTGGTAGGTTTTTAATGTTCTGTATGGTAAATAGATTTTGGACGTTATTAATGCCTATGCACCGCATGTGGAATAGAGGAATCAAGTGAAAGGAATTTTTGAGAGGATCTTGATGATACAATGCAAAGTATACAATTGAATGAGAAGTTGTATATGAGAGGTGATTTGAACGGACACGTTGGGGTATCTTGCATTGGCTACGAAATGTCCATTGAGATTTTGGCTATGGAACAGGAAATAAAGAAAAAGAGTATATTTTGCATTTTGTATTCTCATACGATTTGTTGGTTGTTAAAACTTGGTTTAAGAATAGAGATATTCACTTTTAAAACTAGAGTGAACGTGATCTAAACTGACTTCATTTTCATAACGATGATATGTAAAGATAGTTGCCTAAATTATAAGAGTATCCTCGGAGAGTGTGTAGCCACCCAACAAAAAATCCTTATCCTATATGTTCACCTTCAAGTAAGACCAAAGTAAAGAAAGCAAAAGAAGAACATTTGAGTAAGTGGTGGAGATTGAAAGGCAATAAAGCAAATGTTATCACCAAGAAAAATGTTGAAGCATATTTTTAGGAGATGACTTCAAATACAGAGATACTTGAACAAGATGAAAACTTACATCATTCGAATAACAAAAGTATATTTACATAGCATCAGGGTTACTTTCATGGTGAAGGATACTACTGTAATGAGGAGGTCATGATAATTGTCAAAGAAACGACAAAAATGATATCTTGCATTAGGGAAATGCAAGATTGAGGAATAAAACTCAGGAGCCATACTATAAAGTTACAGGAAATAGTGATAGTGATACGTATAAGTTGATGTACATCCATTTTTGAAAACAAATTTGAATTTATGGTATGGAGATCTATAATGGAAGCTGTTAATCTTGTTAGAAAAATGATGTAGTATTATAGGGCTAGAAAAGAGTCTTGCACCTTTTTCTTATTGAATTGAAAAAAAAACATACGACAAGGAGCCAAGAAAAGTACTTTGGTGGGAATGATAAGGGTATTCCCAAGAATTACATTATTATAGTGCCAGATATGTATCCAAAAGTAATGACGTATGTTAAAACATGCAGAGGGGATATAGAGGATTTTTCGATCACAATTGGCCTTAATCTAGGCTGAGCCCTAAGCCCTTTCTTTTAGTAGTGGTCCTGGTGCTCGATCACAAAGTACTTAGCATTGATCGATACAAGGAGACGTGCCTTGGTGCATCTTATTTGCTGATATATTGTTTTGGTAGAGGAGACCATGAAGAGGGTAAATGCTAAGTTAGAATGATAATGACAAGAGTTGGAGTGACGAGATTTCAAATTAAGTAAGAGCAATACATTGTACATGGAGTAACTTAAGCGGAAACGAGATAACGAGAGACTATAAAATTGTGGGTAAAAAAATTTGAGAGTGATTATTGGAATATCATGTGATCAATGTATGCCTTTAGAGGGAAACTTTTATCGAACAAACATTAGACCATTACTACTAGATAGATCATATATTCTATTGAGAGATCATCTCTCAAAGATACGACCTAAAAACAAGAAGCTCACGTTCTTATTTCTCTTTAGTTTGTATTAATGGGGATATAATGCGTCTCTTGGAGAGACCGTCTCTCACAACATATTGTGATAATGTTGGGCTTTTAAAAGGATCATTGTAATAATATGGGAGCAGCGAAAATGCTAATAATTTGATGGATAAGTGGGCATAAGACATGATTGAAAATGATATGAAGGAAGTATACCAACAAACTAATTAAGATGGTAGAAAATCAAAAATAAAAAAAAAAAACAGTGACAAAGAATCCATGTGAAAAATAATTTAAACCAATACAATTATGTTTTAGTATTAAGACTGTGACATTGTTACTCTTATTATGGTTTAAATTACCATACCTCTAAGTCTAGTTGTCAATATAATATAAATGCTCAAACACTTTAAAATTTTAACAATTTTTTTTTCTCCTCTTACCTAAATTTTAGTTTCACCTCTATCCTAATATTAATAGATACGAAAAATAGAGATTTGTAACTTTAAATAATCAAGTTATTGCCACACTTTTAGAAAGAGATTACTAAAACAAACCCTAAAAAAAATTCATCATTAATACATCTATATAACATAATCCTATATCAAAAACTCTATCACAAAAACTCTTCCACATGATCACATTAGTTCACATAACAAAGTCAATACCTAAGTGTGACATTTATCCATTTTCAAAAAAAAAAAGTCAATTCCTTATTGTGACATGAACATTTCAATAGCCCAAGGTTCCTAGTTAAAGATTTTTGGGCCTAACGTACTCCACCATAATCAAATTAGTGATAATAAAAAAATTATTTTTAATTAATTCTTGCCAGCAATCATCATTTATCAATTTATCGCTCAGGTTAAAAATTACCAAATTCCAACAAACCATTTGGTGACCTGACAATCATTTTGTATTGTAGCTAGTCTCTTGAGACACCGTCTTTCTAAGAGACGTCTCTCAGGCCCAATCCATTTAAGTTTATTGCTTAATTTACTCTACATTTTCTCTAATGAGCCAACCCAATTAGAAATGGTCTTTCAAAGAAACCGTCTCTCATAAGAATGTGTATTGTAAATCCCAAACTTAAAAAAAAAAAGGAAAGTTTGCAAATTACCCAAAATAAGCATGGAATCAGGTAGAGCTCCAAGAATAGGAAGGAAAAGACCACCAACAATACCAGGACCCAAAATCTCCAACAAAAGCTCACTTCCATCAGACAAATAAGTAGCACCCATATACATCAAATACCCATAAACTATAATCAAGAAGCAATTCCCTAACACACTTGTAGTACATGGTAAAAACCCATATGTTTGCTCACAACTCTCACCAGAAAACACTGAATTATTAGTGGGTAAAAACCCATAATATGGACCCATACCCACTTCATCATGGGTTGCACAGACAGCAGAGATGACCAGAATGAGTGAGCAGAAAATGGAGAAATGGGTTGTCCTAATCTGCTGTCTTCTGCTGCCATTGTTCACACTCATTTTTATTGTAGTTTTTTGATATGAAAAACTAAGGGCACTCACTGTTTATTGGGTTTTCTACAACCTGTAGGATAAGGGTAAAAGTTTAAATAATAGGGACTTCAAAAGGAATATCTTTATATATATAGAACTCAAAGTCTATATATTTGAATCAAAGACGGAGTAAAAATTGACAAATTTTTTAAAGGCCCTTTGCAATTTCAAAATTTTCCAATAAGTTTGGATTTTTAAATACTTATTGTAACTTAATATTGAGACTCTCAATTTTTCGAGGGTCTGTGCGGTCAAACGTGTTAAACATGCTCAGAAACTTTATTATATTTGATCTGATTAATTAAAATTGAGTACAATCAACTAGTAGATTCCAAATAACATGTGTAACAAAATGTTAATGTGTAATAAATAATGACATGAGATGAGTAGTTCTAATAAAAATGTATAATGTGGAAAATTCTCAAAATGAGATGAGTAGTTTTAATGAAAATGGTGAATAAGCTACATGGGGTTGGATACGTTTCTATTGAATTTTTTTTTTTTTTTTTTTTTTTTTTTTGAGATAAACTTTTCTATTGAATTTTTAACTAGACTCTTAGTAATTTGTTATATAAATACAAAGGCTAATTAAGTATGACAAAATAAGGAATGTTTAATGGTTCAAATCTTTATACAACAATTCAGTTTTTGAAGTTTTAAATGCTATGTTTAATACTACCTCCATTTTAAAATATGTTACTTTAAATGTTAGTTATATTTTTTATTATTCAAGCTTATTTTATACTCCCTCCTATTCAGCAAGATTGTCCCATTTGACTTTTGGCACTATTCATTCATCACTCTTAATTTGTATTTTACTCTTAATCTATAAGTTAAAACATAGTCATGTGGGATCTTGTTTGATTCGTCTCAATACAACGATTATTAATATCACATTTTTATAATTTTTAATTAACAATAATTGGAGATATTAAGGGTTAAAATGTTTCCTCGGCATGTGTGAAAAGTCAAATGGGACAATCTTGCTGAATAGGAGGGAGTATATTACAGTTAATATATAAGAAAGAATATAATCAAGTCGGATATTATTTGAATAGTTTAATTGCATATTTCCACAATATTAAATATTTAATTATGATTTTTATGATTACATAATTCAAAAATAGATAATCCAAAAACGATTTAGATTGCATAACAAAGTGTAATATTACACTTAGTTGTTGAGTTCTGAAATACTATATATATATTACCGTTATTGGCACTATTTATCTTGTTCAAGCTCATTTCATATACTTTTATAATATTAGCCTTTTATTTAATATTAGCTTTTTATAATACTATATTGAATTGCAAGAAAAATCAATATAACAAATATTGTAGAAGAAGCTTATATAATATTACCTCCTATTCAGCCTAAATGTCACATTTAGCTTATAACAAATATTGTTAGATTCGTCTCAATACAAGTATTATTTGTATCAAATTTTTCTAATTTTTAATTAAGAATTATTTGAGATAATAAGGATTAAAACATTGCATCGATAAGCGTAAAAAAACTAAATAAAACTTTAGGCTGAATAGGAGGGAGTAGAAGAGAGAAAGTAAGATATTAGATATGATTGGTAGGAGGCCGTGTTGGGAGCGTGTGTCTATGAGAAAAACACAGTGAAAAATGTAAAAATGTAAGAAAAAAGGAAATTAGTACGAGTACGGCCCGTGTGATTGGGATAACTGATAAAGCACAACACACAAGTGGATCAAAAAAAAATACAGATTTAGAGTCGTTTATAGTTTAGATTTTTTGCATACATGACAAGTGTTCAATAAGGACAAAATTGTAGTTGGAAAAAGGTTTCAGTTTGATAATGAAATACTTGTGATACAATTTAGAAAATAGGCGTGGGCTATCCAAAGAAGGAGGAGAAGAAGTACATCACTCATAAACTCAAAGAAGGTTCACTACTAAAACCAATCGGTAATAATAGGAGTTACTCCTTGAGTATATAAAGTGACGCATACTCTTCTCTTTCTCCGATGTGGGACAACTCACATGTGGGTAACAATGGGCACTTCAACAACTTGTAGTGTTCCAAATTAGTGGTAATCGTAGTAATATTTGTATTATTCACTTATCATCCTTAATTTGTAACTGATTCTTAAAATATATATATAACTTAAAATATAGTTAAAAGAGATCTTATTTTATTTGTTTCGAAGCAAAGATTAAATTAATATCGAATGTTGCAATTAATTTGGAAGGGATGAAATATCTTTAAAATGGGTCCCACTCTATATAAATACAATCACCAAAAACAAAAGAACAAGATAAATAAAGCAAAATATAAACGTAAAACTTTAGTGACCAGTTCACGTCAACTCGGAAAGGAGTCGGTAGCCACACACACTCATGAATATGATTTCACTCTCTTTATAGTTTGTCTCAAAAAATAATAGCACCAAGTATAAATTGGACAAAATCAAGAAAAGTATGTATTTTATTCCAAAATACTGGGAAGATTTATGCTGTTCAATATAGAATCTTTTCCTTATATATTGCTTTTAAACAAAATATTTCCAAGTTTAGGTGGGTCAGAAATATATTTCCCTCACTACTGTCCACGTGGCATTGATGTTTTTTTTTTCTAAAACTGCTCCACCAAACCGCCATCTATAATAGCGGTCTGATGCAAAGCATATATAAATCGTCACCTGAAGTAGCGGTTTAGGAGAATTTTAATTTTTTTTAAAATAGGGAAACCGCCATTTAAAATGGCGGTTTGGTCTGAGCATCAAATTTCGTGGATTTTGTTTAGCTAAACACAGGATTCATACTTATCTCTTTTCAAAATAAAGAATTCATGCTTATCCTTTATGTGGTTGTTCATGACAAATATATTAAGAATAAGAATCCTAAATTCCTAATCCCATATGAACTTGATTAAATCAGAAAACTTTGTATTCAGTTTACATGTTCTGCATGTATATGGAATGTTTGTGTTTGGCAGGTGTTAGCAAGATGCAGATGTGTACAAGCTTCAAGGTAATACAAGGAAGACACATGTGCTATCTATAACCATTCAAGATATCTATATACTCTTGTATCTCACATGAACAGAATGAATGTAATAAATGAATAATAATTGATTCCTTCATCCTCACCTTTTGTTCTCTGGTTTAATTTTTTTCACACATTTTTACATCATATTTACCATCAGAAGTTTTTTAAATAAATAACTCGACCGAGTTTTGACACCCATTGTCCCATTACCGCAATCGCGATCATTACGACATTTTTACACTTGACTTTGGTAGCAAACTAATTTCTAACACTAAAATTAGTAAAAGCAACATTGACACAACATCAATAAATGAGAAATATGACCAGTGAATGACTTACTAGTGAGATTCTTGATGTATTGAGAAGGTGGGTATTAGGACCCTGAATTGCCCACCTTCTATCATTTCTATAACAAGGAATCAAGAGTGAAAAGCTATCATCAGAAGTTCCATGCAAGTGAAGGTATCTTAGAAGGTTGAGAATTCGGTTGCTATGATTAAATCAGAGCCTGAACAAAGAAGAGATTGAGTTAAAGAAACCTTTTTTTTTTAAGATTTCCAGCATAGAGAGAAGAGCAAAGTAGGTATAGATGCAAATGGAAACGAGCATAACCGCCATCTCAGATGGCGGTTTTCCATTGCATTATTTTTTTTTAAATTAAAACCCTATTAATGTAAAACGCTTTTCTAAATGACGGTTTGATTCAGTTTTCAAATAAAACCGCTTTTTGAAGTGGCGATTTAATTAAAAAAAATTAGAAAAAAAAATATTTTTAGTGCTGTCCTACGTGGACAGTATGTAGGGAAATAATTTTCTAAACAATGTAAAGTTGGAAATTTTTATTATAAATGCTATATTTAGGGAAAAGGTTCGTTCAATATATTAAGTTCATTTTTTATACCTGTAACAATATTATATATCATAAAATATTATAAAAATTTTGATAATAATAATTTTTGCAATGAGATGAATAGGGAGGAATGACAATGAGTCGAATTTGGCTCGAATTATATATACTCCAACTTTGCTCCTTACAATAGTCGGACTTTTTTCATTTCACCTCCACTCGGAGTCGGATTATGCATCTCTAAATTTGCCCCAGCTCGGACTATCGGACCTCCAACAGAGTCGGAGGTGGAGTCAAATATTTTCAAATACAATTTAACAATGAAATATGTATCTTGAATTGAAGTTTAATAAGAGAAATAGTCCTACTATCACAATTTAACAAATTTTTCTGGCACTTTGATTTGTCGTGCTTTATTTCTTGATCTGATTTTTCTTATATTGATATAAATGAAGTTACCAAGTTTATTCTAATTACAATTAGTATTAGAGAAAGATTGAATTAGTGACGTCTAGAGCTGTTCAAAAGTGACCCGACCCGAAAATTCGACCCGAAACTGAAAGTAAATCGACCCGAAAATATATTTCTTTTTTGGGTTTATCGAACCGACAATATCCGAACCGATGTTGTACCCGAACCGGGTGACAATCGAAAATGGGAAAGCTGAACCCGAGCTGTAACCGAATTTCTTAACCGAGATTACCCGAACCTAAAAATGACCGACTCGAGTCATATTCGACCTGAATCATGCTCGAAACCGAACTCGATCCGGCTTTAACCGACTTAACTCGAACGAATTTTAGATTGACTTGCTTTAAATCTGAACCAATTTTTAACATATAAGTATGATATATTTATATTCAATCATCTTATTAGTTAATCTAATAAATTTATAGATATTTTAATAAATTAAAGTTTATAAATACATGATTTCATATATTTAGAGTTAATAATCAATGGTCAATGTTTATTTAACTACATTTAATTGTATTAGATGAAAATTGATAGAATTTTATATTTTTAATATCCGGTCAAATGAGTAAAAGTAACAAAGTAATAATGATCACTAATTGATTCGCATTTTAACTATTTTGCTTTAAGTAAAGAGAATCTTGTCATCAATTAAAACTTCACTAACAACTTATTTTGATATTGACTTGATCGATAGTAATTAGTAATACGTAGCCGAATTTTGTTTTCTAAAAAAAACCGAACCCGATCTGTACCCGACGAAACCGATCCAATTATTAACCGATCACAACCCGACACTGATTAACATTCGACCCGAACTTCAACCGGCACCGTACCGATGCTAACCCGATAGCTCGAATAACCGAACCGTGACTAACCGACTCGACCCGAGTGTGACCCGTCATAACAAACAGCCGAAACATAACCGATCCGAAATACAACTGAACCGAATGACACTCGTCCGAAACCGACTCGATCACCCGAATGAACACCTCTAGTGACGTCTAGAGTTTTAAAGGAATCAAAATTTTGGGGTAAATGTTGGAGTATTTGTTATTGGGATGGAGTATTTGGCAAGGTGATCCTCTCTCATATTTACTTTATGTTATTGGGAAAGAGTATTTGTCTAGGAGTTTGAAGAGTATTGCAGGACATTTGGTTTTCATCCAAGATATAAAGTCATCAAACTCACTCACTTATGCTTTGCGGATGATTTTATGATATTTTGCAAAGGTAATATGTCCTCTATGCGTGTTATTTGTGCTTGTATTAAAGATTTCTCTAGTACCTCTTGGCTTCATCCAAATACGGGCATATATGCGATTTACTTCGCCGGTATTGATAATTCCATCAAAGAGGATATTAGAAACATCTCTTAGTTTACTTTGGGGAACCACCCATTCAAATATTTAAGGGTTCCTTTATCTTCTAAGCGCCTTAGTATAGTTGACTATGAAAAATTGGCGGATATGATGACTAAGCACATTAGCTCTTGGAAAGCTAAACATCTCTCATATGCAGCTCACTTACAATTAATTAATTCTGTTTTGATGGGAATTTCTTCTTATTGGTGTAAAATTTTCATTCTTCCTAAGAGGGTAATAAATATCGTTAATTCCAGCTGTCATTCATTTCTTTGGTTTGGGGTCTCTCACTCTCACAAACCTGGAAATATTAGTTGGAAAGCAATTTTCACCTCGAAAAAGGTAGGTGGTCTTGGTGTGCGAAATATTCATGTTTGGAACTAGATAGTTGTTGGTAAAATTGCTTGACTTATTTACATTTTGCTGGAGTCCTTATGGGTCAAGTGGGTCTATGGGGTATATACTAAAGGTGGCAGATGGGAAATCTTAAATGCTCTGGTCACAACTAGGTTGACTATTAAGAAACTGTGTTCAGTGACTTCGGCCTCAAGACATTGGATTTGTAATTCTACCTACACAATCAAGGAGGTTTATGAGCATAATTCGGCGTATCAGCAAAAGGTTCGTTGGAGACACCTATTTTGGAAAAGGGTTTTGATGCCTAAAACTGGGTTTATTTGTTGATTATCTATTCGTCAAGGGCTAAAAACCAAGGAGAAGCTTTGTCAGTTGGGAGTGGTAATTGATGATCTATATTCTCTATGTGGTTTACATCCTGAGAATCATAGCCATCTTTTCTTTAACTACCCTTTCAGTCGCTCTTGTGTGGAGTTGGCCCAATCATGGATTGGTATCACCTTCAAACCAATCTCTCATATGGATTTTCGAAGAAGTCGTCATTCTAAATCCAAGCAACAAGTCCTCATAGCCATTTTTTGCTTGCAATCTATACTAGATTTGGAAATGCAGGAATGAAGCAGCCTAGTATGCCTTTGTTCGTCCTCCTGGGCGTGTTCTTGATATTCATCAGAGATGTCGTGCACTGAATCTTATGGATACCGGTGTTTTTTAGTGCTGGTTCATATTTGTTTTTTTATTTTTGTTGGCTATGGACTGTGTATATGTTTTTTGGCTTGGTTTTGAGTTGTTGTTGTAGGCCTCCTTGACTGTGCACATGAAGAGTGGGCCTTTGACACCCTTCCTAGAAGGTGGGTTTTGGTTCCATACTAATGCATTGTCAGTTTGGGTGTGTCCTCAGTTCGATTTTGTATTTGTTTGATTTTTTCTGATGAATAATAAAATTTTTATTTGCCCAAAAAAAAAAAAGAATTTCATGTATAGAATGATTTGTTAAAATAGAGTTAAAAGATAAAAAAAAATTCACTTTGGTGTGCAATAAAATATACCCAACCTAATGTTCTTTTAGATAAGAACTAATAAGGGGCTATATTTTTGGTTCACGACATAACAAACTTTAGACATAACAAACTTTAGGCAAAAATGGATCATATGATGCATTTAGCTAGGCAGGTATTATTGAGCACTCTCATGCTCACTGGTGCAGCACAAGTCACACGCATATTCTCGTGTTAATATTGTTACAACAAACTCTTTTTTGCTCCTCTAGTATTATGACAGCTGTCCTAGTTGGTTATGCCATCTAGCTTTTTCTAGCATATCATTATCCTTCCTTTTGTCCTATATATATAGCTGGTATGAGTACTTGTATGGACATGAATGAAATTCATCGAATAATACAATATACTGCTGTGCACTTCCTTTACCTTCTGTGTCAATGAATGAAATCAGCAACATGCAAGACTAAATGTCTTCAGGTAATGCACAATGAACCAAAGTAAACAATCAAATAAAATTTTAAGTATTTAGACTATTGTTCTTACTTTTTTCATCATATATAATGTTAGAAATTTTTAATGAAGTCTTTAAATAAAAAACATAGCTTTTTGTTATGAATGGTGTGACTTGAGTCCACCAAAATAAATCAAGTGTGACTCTTAGGATGGTATCCTATGAGAGTAAGTTAATGGGTAAGTTAAATTGTGGTTAATATGGTGTTTAAGTGAATTAAATCTTAGTGTTAAAAAGAGGTTTAAAGAGACTTAACCACATAAGAGTAATGGTGATAATTATGTATGTTGAATGAAGTTAATAAGGTATATCAAGAGTTTCTGAGATGCTGTTCTATGTACCGTGCTCGAGGCATTTGGAGGCTGTTTAGTGCCTTGAACAGAAGCTTGGATCAGCTGGAGCTCGAACGAGCATATCAAGGCTCCAACGAGCGCTAAACCAGTGCACAGACAGTGGGTTTCTGAAGTTGATGCTCGAACGAGCACCCTGCTGTGACCTTTCAAATGGTTTCGTTAGTTTCAGCTTATTCTTAATGTTAGTGCTCTTTAACATGCACTAAATCATAGACTTTAAGTATTATTCTCATTAATTGTAATTCCACTATAAATAGTGAGCTCTAATGCTCAACAAAATTATCCACAAAAATCAAACACATACCCATAGCCAAACACTTAGCCTAATCTCTTCTCTAATTGTAATTTCTCAATTTGTTATAATATAAGAGAGATACAACACCACGGGGGACGTAGCCAATATTGGGTGAACCTCCTTAAACATTTGTGTCATTTTATTATTGCATTTTATTCCTATAAACATCGAGTTATAGTTTGCGTAATTTGTAAACACAAGACTTCACATATTTTGATCTTGGTGGTGTTAGTGGTTGAAACTCGTCGTTCGATCGCTAATACGTCATCGTTTTCAATTGGTATCAGAGCCAAGTTGTTATTATCGTCGTGTAGAGGTCGTATTGGTGTAACATGGCAACCATGAAACTCGATATTGAAAAATTTGATAGGAGTGTGAACTTTGGCTTATGGCAAGTCAAAATGAAAGCAATTTTGATACAAAATGGAGTGCATAAAGCACTTGGTGGTAAAGAGAAGATGCCCGAAGGCACAAGTGAGGCGAGATGGGAAGAAATGGATGCGAAGGCTCTTTCCGCCATACAACTTTGTCTCTCTAATGAAGTTTTTAGAGAAGTTGTAAAGGAGGAAACTTCTAAAGGCATTTGGGATAAATTGGAATCACTCTACATGGAAAAGAGTGTTACCAATCGGCTTTTATTAAAGAGTCGTTTGTATGATCTCCGATTGCAAGAAGGAAAGCCGATGAAACCGCACCTTGATGAATTTTACTCAATAATTATGGATTTGCAAAATATTGATGTAAAAGTGGATGATGAGGACTTGGCCATCTTATTGTTGGTTTCACTACCACCTTCGTTTAAGCACTTTAGGGAAACCTTGTTATATGGAAGGGACACATTGAGTAGTGAGGATGTTAGAAAGGCCTTAACACAAAAGGACCTTATTGATTCTCAATTCGCTCAAAAGGAGTCCAAATATCCCAATGATGCGTTATTTGTGAATGATGTGGGTAGGAATAAAAGGGGCATGATTTGCAACTTTTGTAAGAAGAAAGGCCACCTCAAGAAAGATTGTTAGAAATTAAAGTCCAAACAATCCGATGAAAGCAAGTCCAATAAAGCTATCTCCGCCGAAGCTAGCTATGTTGAAGGTGAGTTATATGATGTTGGTGCTCTCGTTGTTACCAATGAATACAAGGGTGGTGACTCATGGATTTTGGATTCGGGATGTTCTAGACATATGACGTTTAACGCAAAGTTCTTCTGAACTTATCAAAAAGTTGATGGAAGAAAAGTCACTATGGGCAATGAGACTTGTTGTCCGATAGTTGGTATTGGAGATGTTAAAGTCGTCATGTTTGATGGAGTCGAAAGAACATTAACCGGAGTCCTTCATGTTCCAGGTATGAGTAAAAACTTAATTTCCCTTAGTATTGTGGATAAAGAAGGTTATAAATGCATTGGTGAAGGTGGAGTTTTGAAGGTTGGCAAGGGTCCTAAGTTGATCATGAAAGGATCCCTTAATGATAGCTTGTATATGCTTGTGGGTTCAACCTTAATTAGTTCGGCTTATGTGTCCACTACTTCAACCGAGCATGAAATGATGATCATGTTACTTCTTTAAACGACAAAGATTCGAGAATAATTCCAACATACCCCAATGAGTCCATGGGATATATGGACTTGATTGGTAATTGAAATCATACTCTTTTGGGAGCCCTTTGTGGGCATTTTGATGCATGTGTTATGTTAAGCACATGTGTTGTTTTATTTTATTATTTTGAGTATGTAATGGTGTAAGTTGTGTTATATTATGTTAAGAGTGAATTAGAGAATTTCATTGACTTGGGTGAACTCAAGTCAAGGTGGAGATTGTTATGAATGGTGTGACTTGAGTCCACCAAAATAAATCAAGTGTGACTCTTAGGATGGTATCCTATGAGAGTAAGTTAATGGGTAAGTTAAATTGTGGTTAATATGGTGTTTAAGTGAATTAAATCTTAGTGTTAAAAAGAGGTTTAAAGAGACTTCACCACATAAGAGTAATGGTGATAATTATGTATGTTGATGAAGTTAATAAGGTATATCAAGAGTTTCTGAGATGCTGTTCTATGTACCGTGCTCGAGGCATTTGGAGGCTGTTTAGTGCCTTGAACAGAAGCTTGGATCAGCTGGAGCTCGAACGAGCATATCAAGGCTCGAACGAGCGCTAAACCAGTGCACAGACAGTGGGTTTCTGAAGTTGATGCTCGAACGAGTGTATAGAAGCTCGAACGAGCACCCTGCTGTGACCTTTCAAATGGTTTCGTTAGTTTCAGCTTATTCTTAATGTTAGTGCTCTTTAATATGCACTAAATCATAGACTTTAAGTATTATTCTCATTAATTGTAATTCCACTATAAATAGTGAGCTCTAATGCTCAACAAAATTATCCACAAAAATCAAACACATACCCATAGCCAAACACTTAGCCTAATCTCTTCTCTAATTGTAATTTCTCAATTTGTTATAATATAAGAGAGATACTACACCACGGGGGACGTAGCCAATATTGGGTGAACCTCCTTAAACATTTGTGTCATTTTATTATTGCATTTTATTCCTATAAACATCGAGTTATAGTTTGCGTAATTTGTAAACACAAGACTTCACATATTTTGATCTTGGTGGTGTTAGTGGTTGAAACTCGTCGTTCGATCGCTAATACGTCATCGTTTTCACTTTTTATCAGCTACAAACCAATTTAGAAAATATATTTCAATGAACATCAAAGTGGAATATTTATGTATTTTCTATTTTAGTAAAACATTCGCGTATAAGATGAAAAGATCATAGCTAAACATAGAAAAAAAATTCAATGAAACATACCAAAAAGAAAAATAGACAAATTCTTTGACGGAGACACTACATAATACTTTTTTAGGATATTATTTCTTTGAATGATGTCCCAACACATAAATTTTCGAAGTAATGTTACAATATGTTTGTTTTTCACTCTATATATCTTGGATTTTTTCTCTATTTATTCCTGACAAAAAGTAGTTCTCTTTCACAAGAGTGGGAATAACTCTAATCAAAGCTTATGGGATCAAATGATTGAGATTATCAAGTTTTCTGGACCTGCTACTAGCCTTTGGATTTGTGGACCTTTGATGAGTCTTATTGATACTGCTGTTATTGGCCAAGGCAGCTCCATTGAACTTGCTGCTTTAGGTGATATCTTCTGTATTTTTGTGCTTTTTCTGGGATTTTTTTAATGTTTTTTTCTTCTTGAGTTTTGTTGTGTTTATGATTTACTTTTTACTATTATCATAATTAAATTTTTAAGTTTGATTGAGTTTGTTTTGATGGGTGTAATATAACTTGCCAGTTAATTGGCGTTTTTGAATGATTCTAAAATAGCCTAAGACTGATTATAGTTTCCGTTTTTTATTTGCCATTTGCAAGGAGATTAGTGAACTATGTGACAGTGGTTTTAACTGATAAGGGTAAAATAGCTCCATTAAATTTTTTTCTTGGATTTTTTCTCTATTTTTTCACTAGTTTGCAAACTCGTACACTTTCAAACAGAAGAAGAGAGGCGCTTAGGGTTTTAGAGTTTTTAGAAATCAGTATCGAAGAAGAAGAAGAAATCAGTTCAAGAGAAATCAGGAGTTTTGAGGCGCTTAGGGTTTCTTAGAGAAATCAATATTGAGGCGCTTAGGTTTAGAGTTTTGAGGCGCCAGCTAGGGTTTTTATATGGAGGCGCTTTGTTTTTAATTTAGGGTTTCTTATTGGCTGCGGAAATTTAAAAAAACCGCAGCCCATGACATAATTTAACTTATTGGTTGCGGACGTCTAAGAAAACCGCAGCCTATTACAAATTTTTTTTTAATTTAACTAGCCGTTGGAGATTTTTCTATAAATACCCATCACTTTCAATCCTTTCAATTCACTGTTGAAAATTTAGTGTCTAATAATCCTGAATATAATCAATATATACTACAAAGGTAGTGGGACAATACGTATCAAATTACTAAGTCCGTAAAAATCACTAAAGCTACTAAAAGTAGTGGGACAAAACGTATTAATATACTAGGTCCAATAGGCATTAAAAGATAAGATTAAACAAGGAAAAGGGGGTACCTAGGCAGTGGCTAAAAGCCGACTCGGCGGTCCCCCTGCTAGTGCTAAAGCCGAGTCGGCTTTAGCTCTCTGGAAAATCGTGGTTTTGGTCAGAAGGCTAAAGCCGAGTCGGCGGTCCCTTCTTTGGACCCATCGCCGACTCGGCGATCAGTGCTGAGATGTGACCGTTGCTTTTCTTCCCGTTTTCCTTGTCACTACAACAAATTTAGTTTTTTGCGACATTGGATTTAGTGGCATTAATTAAATGCCACTGATTCATATTTTTAATGTAATAATTATTGGTTTTTATTTTAAGTCCAACCATAAAGTGATTTAGCGACACTTAATTTGGTCTCTAGTGACATATGCAATTTGTCACTATAATCTATGGTGGCATTTGTGAGAAATGTCACTATATCCTATGTCGCTAAAAGCTTTAGTGTCACTTTTCAATATGCCACTAAAGTGTCTAATAAATGTCACAAAATCCTCAATATACATTATAAGAAATTTGAAATAGCGACATTTAAATCAAATGTCGCTAAATATATGCCACTAAAAACAAATTATGTTGTAGTGTGTGTTTAATGCCTTGGATTCGTCTTAATACTCATAATCTCTGATATTATTAGGGAGTATTAAGGATAATTATGCTATATAATAATGGCATTGATGTTTATGATCATCAATATGATCTTAATTGTGGTTGGTGACCCAAAGGCTCCTCTTCTATACTTGTAGTATAAATAGAGACCTTTGGTCATGGAGTTGGACACACCAATTCTCTGAATTTCTTGCTTCCTTCTCTGATTTGTTCTTGCTAATCTAAGAGAGTAATTAACTCTTACTTAACTCTCCTTTGCTCATAGTTTCAAACACATTGTTATTACATAATACATCCTAAGTACTAAGGGTGTATTGGAGTTGATTGTATCTTGTTGTGAATTTTCAATTTCCAACCCAAGTACCTTTGTGGGGGAAATATCACAAAAGGATAGTGAGCACACGCCTTCAACTTGTGTCAAGTTTTCGGGTAACGGTTGTCGTTACACAATAATCTTCTTTATTTTATCGCATTGTAATCATCTTGTAATTTACTTTTTGTCATCACACAAAGGGGTTTGATACAAATTCTCGATTGTAATTTGTATAAGCATTATTACGTTCCCTAATAATCTTTTGTGATAACTTTTCTTCATCGATGGCAACTATGAAGGATTTCACCTCTAACTTTGCTAAGTTAGAAAAGTTTGTCGGTCGACTTTAGATGTTGGCAAAAGAAGATGATGTTTATGCTCACTACCTTGAACGTGGCTTATATGATAAGCTCACCTAAGCCGGACGCTCCTAAGGCGGATGATCCGAAAACGGAGGTGCTAGAACAAAACCGGAAAAGGAGCAAATGGGATAACGATGATTTCATTTGCCGGGGCCACATTCTCAATGGTATGCAAGATGCTCTTTTTGACATTTATCAATGCCAAGAATCCGCAAAGGAGTTGTGGGATGCCTTGGAAAATAAATACATGGCGGAGGATGCTAGCTCCAAAAAGTTCCTAGTAAGTAATTTTAATTCTTACAAAATGGTAGAGGATCGCCCTATAATTGATCAATTTCATCAGTTGCAAAAGATGCATGCTAACCTTAAATTACATAAAATTGAAATTGATGAAGTGTTTCTTATTTCAAGTATAATAGACAAATTGCCTCCCTCTTGGAGGGATGTTAGACACGCTCTTAAGCATAAAAGAGAGGAGATTACACTCTCCGATCTTGGACAACATATAATTGTCGAGTCTAGCATTCGGGTTCATGAGAACCGAAAGGATGATAATCCTAATGTTGCTACAATCAACATGGTTGGGGAAGGGAAACCACAATCCCGTCCCGGAGATAAGAGGAAGAGAAATGACTCTTCTAAGGGCAAGGCTACTATTCCCAATACCGAAAAGGTATTTTGGGAATGTGGTAAACCCGGGCACCGAAGGAAGAATTGCTTCGTTCTAAAGAACAAGCAAGAAGGGGAGTGGTCAAGCTTCAACAAGCAAAGGACCATCCACTCAAGGTAATCTTGCAATTTTAAATGAAAATTCTAATATGAGTTTTTCATCTATGAATACTAATATTAGTGCTTTGCAGGATGATTCTTTGTCTTGGCGGATCGATTCGGGGGCATCGAGGCATGTTTGCAATTCTACACAATGGTTTATATCCTTTAACAAGGTTGTTGATGGGGAGCATCTCTATATGGGAAACAATTCACCTATCATGGTCCAAGGCAAAGGACAAGTTGAACTATTGTTTACTTCGGGGAATCTCTTAGTTTTAAGAGATCAGATGTGTGTTTTACACCCGAAATAGGTAGAAATTTAGTATCGGGTCCTATTTTGAATCGATTGGGCTACAAACTAGTGTTTGAAGATAGGTGTATTATCTCAAAGAATAATTTGTTTATCGGGCGTGCTTATCTTTGTAATAGTCTATTTAAATTATCTTTAGATTTAAATAAGAATTCTATATGTAATGTTTCAAGTTTAAATGAAAATGATGATTTACATTACTTGTGGCATGTTAGACTAGGACATGTAAATTTTGACAAAGTTTCTTTTATGTCTAAACATGAACTCATCCCTATGTGCATTAAAATGTCTAAAAATTGTAAAACATGCATGCTAAATAAGATCACTAGAACACCCTTTAAAAGTGTTGAAAGGAAAACCGAAATTTTGGAGTTAATCCATAGTGATCTTTGTGATTTTCATAATACACCGTCTTTGGGAAATAAAAAGTTATGTTATAACTTTTATTGATGATTTCTCAAAATTTTGTTATGTATACCTTTTACATACAAAAGATGAGGCTCTTGAATACTTTAAAGTTTACAAAAATGAAGTAGAATTACAAGTTGGTAGTAAACTTAAAAGGTTAAGAACCGATAAAGGGGGTGAATATGATCCTAACAATTTTAGTTCAATGGGTATAATACATGAAACAACCGCCGGTTATGCACCACAATCAAATGGTGTGGCGGAGAGAAAAAATTGTACTCTACAAGAGATGGTTAATTCCATGTTATCCTACTCGGGTTTGAGTGATGGATTTTGGGGTGAAGCAATGTTGACGGCTTGTCACATTCTTAACCGAGTTCCAATGAGAACGAATAAGGAAACTCCTTATGAACTTTGGTACAAAAAGAAACCAAACTTAAGCTATCTTAAGGTTTGGGGTTGTAGGGCCATTGTAAGAGTGCCCGGTAACAAGAAAAGAAACTCGGTGAACGAGGTCTTGAATGCATCTTTATAGGCTATGCTATTCATAGCAAAACCTATAGGTTCTATGTTATAGAACAAAATGACTATATATCGATTCATTCGATTATAGAGTCGAGAGATGCGATTTTTGATGAAAATAGATTTTCATCATTGAGTAGACAAAGAAATCTACAAGGTTGTACCAATGAAAGTGTTGATGATAGTCAACAAGGTTCACTTCTAGATGTTGATGAAAGTCAACAAATAGATGAACAAGATTTAGTTGATCCTATTCTAAACGGAGTAAGAGACAACGAAAAGCTAAAAGCTTTGGACCGGATTTCCAAGTATACTTGGTTGAAGGTGATAGAAGTGAAGTATCTTCTAGTGTTCCATATTTATATAATGTGGAAGGTGACCCATTGACTTATAGCGATGCTATGGCATCACATGATAGCGCTTTTTGGAAAGAAGCTATTGATGATGAGGTGCAATCCATCATGGGAAATTACACTTGGGTGTTAGTGGATCTTCCTCCTACTTGTAAACCAATCGGTTGCAAGTGGTTCTTCAGAAAGAAAATGAAAATCGATGGTACTATTGATAAGTTCAAAGCCCGTTTAGTGGCTCAAGGCTTTAGACAAAAGCACGGTATCGATCATTTCGATACATATGCACCGGTTGCAAGAATAACCACTATTCGGTTATTGGTAGCGTTAGCTACGGTCTATTATCTAGAAATACATCAAATGGATGTTAAAACCGCATTTCTATATGGGGAATTAGATGAGGAGGTTTATATGAAACAACCCGAAGGGTTTGTTTTGAAAGGACAAGAGCAAAAGGTGTGTAAACTTATAAAGTCCTTATATGGACTTAAACAAGCACTTAAGCAATGGCATCAAAAATTTGATGAAACCATATTGTCTTTTGGATTCAAGTTGAATCAAGCTGATATAGCAAGTTTGATAGCCATGGTAATGGCGTTCTCATTTGTTTATATGTCGATGACATGCTTATCTTTGGTACTTGTAAAGCACAAGTACAAGAGACAAAAGACTTTTTGTCTAGATCCTTTCAGATGAAGGATATGGGAGAGGCTGATGTGATCTTAGGTATTAAGATCATAAGGTAAGGGAACCGTATTAAGTTAAGTCAGGCTCACTATGTTGAGAAGATACTTAAGCGGTTTAATATGCTTGATAAAGCGCCGGTCAGTACTCCCATGGAACCGGGTATGAAATTTGCTAAACATACCGGTCAAACAATTTCACAATTGGAATATTCAAAGGTCATAGGATCTTTGATGTATGCTATGACTAGTACGAGGCCTGACATAGCATTTACGGTTGGTAAACTTAGTAGATTTACTAGTAACCCGGGTCCCCATCATTGGATGGCGATAAGGAGAGTATTAAGATACTTGTTGCGTACCAAGCATTATGGTATTGCGTATAGCGGTGAACCTCCTATTCTAGAAGGTTATTCCGATGCTAGCTGGATCACTAATGAAGAGGATAACTCTTCTACTAGTGGATGGGTGTTTGTATATGGGGGAGGCGCCATTTCTTGGTCCTCTAAGAAACAAACATGTATAGCAGACTCTACGATGTCAGCCGAGTTTATTGCTCTAGCTTCAGCAGCTAGTGAAGCGGAGTGGTTGAGGAATCTCATGTTTGAGATACCTTTGTTACCTAAGCCAATTTCACCGGTGGCAATCCATGCGGATTGCATGACGGCTTTAGGTAGAGCTTATAGTCAAGTATATAATGGTAAGTCTCGTCATATTGCTCTGAGGCATAGCTTAGTGCAAGGACTTATCATTATCGGGGTCATAACTTTTGACTATGTGAACACTAAGTTCAATGTGGTTGATTCGTTTACGAAAGCCATGAATAGAGATTCAATTGAGAAAGCATTAGTTGAAATCGGTTTATGTCAATAAAATCATTTAAGAAGGCCCAATTCACGCATGAGTAACATCGTGTCTGAATTCAATGTGGTAAATTCATCTTGATTTTTGTTAAAGCAACTCGTTATATGACCCATCGTTGCTTTGTACCGTGATGGAATAAGGTAGTCGTCTTGAAAGTTCTCAAGGTCAAGGGTTGAAGAGCTCTTGGTGTTATATCCACGTCATGGGGATATGTTTTATACGTAATGAGAACCTACCTATATAAGTTTGAAGTGTAGCCGCTTCAAGTAGTCAAGATTGGCATAATGACTATGATAAACTTATGAATAAGATACAGACATGGCCTTATAATGTGTCAAGTTAATAACTTTGTGTTTTAATTGTTTTGTGTGTACTACATCTTCAAGTGGTTGGAAGGGTCATTTAATTCAATTCCTTATGGAAATCAATTCTGGCTCGATCACTTGTTAAGTGTGTTGTACTAGGCGTTAATTCAATCCACAGGGATATTAGCGTTGATGCATGAAATGTATTATGAGTTTTGGTAAATGAGAGGGTTATACCCAAAATGGGGGAGGATTGTTGAACATTTAGTGTCTAATAATCCTGAATATAATCAATATGTACTACTAAGGTAGTGGGACAATACGTATCAAATTACTAAGTCCGTATAAATCACTAAAGCTACTAAAAGTAGTGGGACAAAACGTATTAATATACTAGGTCCAATAGGCATTAAAAGATAAGACTAAACAAGGAAAAGGGGGTACCTAGGCAGTGGCTAAAAGCCGACTCGGCGGTCCCCCTGCTAGTGCTAAAGCCGAGTCGGCTTTAGCTCTCTGGAAAATCGTGGTTTTGGTCAGAAGGCTAAAGCCGAGTCGGTGTTCTCTTCTTTGGACCCATCGCCGACTCGGCGATCAGTGCTGAGATGTGACCGTTGCTTTTCTTCCCGTTTTCCTTGTGTTTAATGCCTTGGATTCGTCTTAATGCTCATAATCTCTGGTATTATTAGGGAGTATTAAGGATAATTATGCTATAGAATAATGGCATTGATGTTTATGATCATCAATATGATCTTCATTGTGGTTGGTGACCAAAAGGCTCCTCTTCTATACTTGTAGTATAAATAGAGACCTTTGGTCATGGAGTTGGACACACCAATTCTCTGAATTTCTTGCTTCCTTCTCTCATTTGTTCTTGCTAATCTAAGAGAGTAATTAACTCTTACTTAGCTCTCCTTTGCTCATAGTTTCAAACACATTGTTATTACATAATACATCCTAAGTACTAAGGGTGTATTGGGGTTGATTGTATCTCGTTGTGAATTTCCAATTTCCAACCCAAGTACCTTTGTGGGAGAAATATCACAAAAGGATAGTGAGCACACGCCTTCAACTTGTGTCAAGTTTCCGGGTAACGGTTGTCGTCACACAATAATCTTCTTTATTTTATCGCATTGTAATCATCTTGTAATTTACTTTTTGTCATCACACAAAGGGGTTTGATACAAATTCCCCATTGTAATTTGTATTAGCATTATTACGTTCCCTAATATTCACAACTCATCTCTTCTCCTACTCTCTCTACTTAATTAATTAATTACGTAATTATTCTCTTAATTACATAATTAGTTTTTTAATTATTTCTTAATTACATAATTATTCTTTTAATTATTCTTTATTAAATAATTATTTTAATTTTTTATTAATTTCTTGATTACATTTTTATTTCAATATTATCATGTCTTCTTTTTTGAAAAAAAGTTACTAAACATTACTAGGGCTGCACACGGTCCGGTTTGGTCTGGTTTTACAGAAAATTCAGACCAGACCAGAAATTTCGGTCTGGAAATTTTTCAGACCAGTCAACTCACCAGACCGGACCGGACCAGACCGTTTTACAACGATCTGGTCTGGTCTGGTTTACGGTTTTTCTTTTTGATGCATTTTTAAAAAATAATATTTATATATTGTGGAATATAGATTAAAAGACAAATATGCATCATTATACAACCCACATTTTAAAAAACAAATGACCAAAATCACATAAAAAAACGAATGCTACCACTACATGAATTCAGCACTCAAATATAATAGAAATTTGAAACTAATAGAGGAGATCAATACTAGAAACTCTCAATTCATCAGAAGAGACAACATGTTTATCAGTCCGTTCAATGAGGAACAAAAAACCCTATTACTAAAATTCACAAAAGAATAAGACCCATATCCAATTAAGCATGTTTTCTTGCGATTAGTAGGTAATGAAAGTGAAAAGAAGCCATATGAGCTTGCCATTGATCGAGAACAAATGAATGCGGAAAAAATATAATTAGATTGAAAATGGAGAGAATTAATTATCTCAGAAGGAAGTGAAAGATTGATATTGAAGAAGGAATGGAAGCCATTAACAACTCCGGAGTTGGAGTGGAGAATGGATATGCGGAGTTGGAGACTTAGAGTTAAGTAATGGTCTAAATGAATTAGGTTTAGGGTTTTCATCTTATTTTACATATAGGTCTTTTGAAGTTGGGACATGGGCCTCCAGAATTCCTAGTCGGGCTGCCAATCTAAAATCACTATTCACTCATATATATTCCGGTCTATGGTCTACGGTTACGGTGTACACCAGACCAGATTTTATTACGGTTTCCCGGTCCGGTCTGGTCTAAACATTTCTAAACCGGGACCAGATCGAAAACCGTAATTTCTCAACCAAAAAAAAAAAAAAAAAAAAAAAAAAAAAAAAGACCAGACCATTTAGACCGTAGACCAGACCAAATACTTAAATTACGGTTTGGTCTGGTTTGGTTTACGGTTTAGACCACACTATGTTAAGCCCTAAAAGGGGCAAAATCTTTGGGAGGTTCTAGCTCCAAAAGAAAGGCCACTTCAACTCCGTCAGTATCAACAACACCTTTGTTTAGTAATTATGAACCGGATTATCCAGAAGGGTACGACCAAAAATTACACGATTATGCAGAAGAAGTGGAAAGAGAAATACAAATTGAAGAAGAAGAAGAAGAAACACAAGAAGAAGAAGAAGAGGAACCAACGACCACTATTGGGATACTTAGATCTCGATAATCATCAACATGATCAGGTGAAGCACAACAACAACAACAACAAAAACAACCTCGTGGTAAACGAGTCAATTTTCAAAGTATCGGTTAGTTTTGTAATTTTAATTTTCAAATTGATTGAATTTTAAATTATTATTTATTTATATATTGTGGTATTTGAATTAGCACTGTTCATGGGCGGGCTTGGGCTTGGGCGGGTAGCGGACCGGGTAGCATCTAAAAATTCTACCCGCGGGCTCAAATATTCAAAAGTCCGCCCGCATTTGCGGGCATATTTTTTTGTCGCTACCCGCCCATTTTAAAAGTGGGCGGGACCCGCGGGTAGGCGGGTATTTTTATATAAAAATTTAAAACATAAATCATATTATAAAGTTAAGTTTTTATAAGAACAAAAAAAATATAATACATTATTTAAAATACTCTAAATATATATAAAGTCTCAAAATAGTCAAATTAATGAATATTGAATATAGACGGTAGAGTCGGCTACTTGTTCGAACTTTGATAGTCGATTGCTTGAGTACTTTGAGTGTTAAAAATATTAAAGTCTAAAAGAAGTAAACCTTAAGACTAGTAGAAAAGTAATACACTAAAGTTGGGTATGGGTCATGTAGTAGTATAGTTTAATATTTAATAAAAAATTAATTATTTAATAAATAATATATTAAACTAAGCGGGCGGGCGGGTATACCCACGGGTAATTTTTTGGTGTCGCTACCCGCCCGTTTATCTTGGTGGGCGGGTATTACCCGTCCAAACTTTAAATTTTTTTGAAAAACGCTGTCCATGCCCGCCCGTTTCTCGAGTCGGATTGGGCGGGCCTAGCGGGTAGCCCGCCCATGAACAGCTCTAATTTGAATAATGTTTTTATATTTATTTTTAGATGAAAATGAACCAGTAAGACAACCTTTTCCGGCAATGCCACCTCCTAGTGGTAGAGTTGTTTCACATGTGTGGTCGTATTTTACAAAAGAACCAACCGACAACCCGGATGTTTTCTTATGCACTTGTCAAATTTGTGAAAGTCAAGGGGTAAAGCCCTTAGTTTCTTACATTTTCAGCAAAGGTAAATACTTTTTAATTTTTTATACATGATATTTATATTTTGTAAATCAAGAATGTTAGAATGTATTAAAAATTCATTTATTGTGTTTTGTGAATACGTGTTAGGTGGTGGTACGGGATCTTTCAACAAACATTTGGCAAAGAACCTTGGAATCACAAAAGAAACTCATGCAACTAGCGGCAGCGGGACCACAAGTGGAAGCCGATAACAATGGGCGACGGACTTCCCCGACGAGGTATGCCTTTTAAAATTAATCGTAATGAAATGATTGATGAATTTTACAAATATGTAATTTGTGATGAGTTGCCTTTTAACCATGGTTAAACTATACTAGAAAAACTTTACAACCACAATATAGAGTAATCCCTAGGAATACTCTTAAATGACGAACCATAAAATTATATGAATCAAAGTGCTATGAATTAGTAGAATTGTTTAAATTTTTTAATGGTAGGGTTAGCATTACAACCGATATTTGGTCAGCTCCCCCACATTTAGAGCCTTATATGTCTGTAACAGCACATTATATAGACCGTAATTAGTTTATTCAAAAAAGAATAATTGCGTTTGAGTTAATGCCCGAAAAACATACGGGTTAGCATTACATACGTTGTTCTCATATTGTTGAAATGCCCATTATTATCCACATGTGAGTTGTCCCACATTGGAGAAAGAGAAGAGTATGCATCACTTTATATACTCAAGGAGTTACTCCTATTATTACCAATTGGTTTTAGTAGTGAACCTTCTTTGGGTTTATGAATAGGTCTACTTCTTCTCCTCCTATTTTGGATTGCCCAGGCCTATTTTCTAAATTCTATCATGGTATCAGAGCCCGGTTTGTTGTTGGGCCTTTATACTGGGCATTTAATCTTACCACTGGTTAAGGGGCCTTTAATTGGATGTTCATTCCCAATAGGTTTGTAACCCTTCTGGTGGGCTAAAAATTCTAAGGACACTCACATGTGAGGGGGAGTGTTGAAATGCCCATTATTATCCACATGTGAGTTGTCTCACATTGGAGAAAGAGAAGAGTATGCATCACTTTATATACTCAAGGAGTAACTCCTACTATTACCAATTGGTTTTAGTAGTGAACCTTCTTTGGGTTTATGAATTGGTCTGCTTCTGCTCCTCCTTGTTTGGGTTGCCCAGGCCCATTTACTAAATTCTATCACATATTGTTAATTTATCTTGCCAAGTAGGTATTAAAAACCTAAGTGATATATTAGGTTCCATTAGAGACATAGTGAAGTGGCTTAGATTCGGACAAATAAATTGGCTCAAAATAATCCCAACTATCACCCGTTGGCCAAAAATAATTCCAACTATCAATTATTTTTTAATAATCCCAACTATTCTCATAATTTGTTGAAAACATACCCACCTCCTTTTTAACCGGCTATAACATGAAACTTTTCCACTTTTTTCTTTCTTTTTTGATTAATAGATGAAGGGGAAGGTTATTTTGAACAGTTAAGTAAAAAAGAAAAGAAAAAATCGAAAAAGTTACATGTTCCAGCCGGTAACAAGGGGGTGGGTATGTTTTCAACAAATTATGACCATTATTACCCACATGTGAGTTGTCCCACATTGGAGAAAGAGAAAAGTATGCATCACTTTATATACTCAAGGAGTAACTCCTACTATTACCAATTGGTTTTAGTAGTGAACCTTCTTTGGGTTTATGAATTGGTCTACTTCTTCTCCTCCTTGTTTGGGTTGCCCAGACCCATTTTTTAAATTCTATCATGGTATCAGAGCCCTGTTTGTTGTTGGGCCTTTATACTGGGCATTTAATCTTACCACTGGTTAAGGGGCCTTTAATTAGATGTTCATTCCCAATAGGTTTGTAACCCTTCTGGTGGGCTAAAATTCTAAGGACACTCACATGTGAGGGGGAGTGTTGAAATGCCCATTATTACCCACATGTGAGTTGTCCCACATTGGAAAAAGAGAAGAGTATGCATCACTTTATATACTCAAGGAGTAACTCCTACTATTACCAATTGGTTTTAGTAGTGAACCTTCTTTGGGTTTATGAATAGGTCTACTTCTTCTCCTCCTATTTTGGATTGCCCAGGCCCATTTTCTAAATTCTATCAATTATTTATGACAATTTCCTCTTAAAAAATTTTTGTTGTTGGTAACAAATAAGGGTGTGCAAAAAATCTATTTCCAGGGTCGTTCCTGGCCATAGGCAAAGTAGGCATTTGCCTAGGGCCCAGAGTTAGAAAGGGTCTTAAAATTAGAAAATGTTAGTTAATTAAGTAGACATTTAAAAATTGGCAATTTATGAGTAGTTTTTTTATCATTTAAGAATTATAATGACACGCCTATGGTTTTAAACTTTCAATGCTAATTATAATCTATGGGGTCCATCTCTGTTATTTTTCAAATACTCGTTAAAGTTCAAAATTGACCCTCAATAAAGAGGGCCCATTTCTTTCAATTTGCCTAGGGCCTATACAGTGCCAAGAACGACACTGTCTATTTCGAACTATTTGTTATACGATTTCAAATATTTGGATAATTTAACTATTTTCAAAGCTGAATAAGTCAAATTGGAATATCCAATTTCAAAATCGATCGGTATATTTGCAAAATCATATATTTGAATATTCAACTTTCTGATTAATTGTTTTATTTATGTGATCTGAATCATATTGCCATGTTTCTATTGGTACGCTATACACATTTCATTCACATTTGTGTTCATGTTCGGACAAGTAGAAAAACTCGTTCTTAAATTGTAGCATCACGTGGGCCATAAGTTCAATGATGTTGGGTTATTGTTTCCTCCCACTTAGAGAAAAAGCCCATTTAAATTTTTAATAATGGCCTTTATAATTAATTGATGGGCTATTGTTTGCTGGAGAATAAAAAAAAAAAAAAAAGTAGATATTAGGTTTTAATAGGTTGGGCCTCAAAGACGGTCTCTCAGGAGACTAGCCGATTAAAAAATGTAATTTCTTAACCTATTGAATTTGGTATCTTAACCTATTTGTGTTTGTGTTTTAACCTATTTAAGATGGTCTTATAATTTGTTTGAAGTTGGTAGTTTAACCTGTTAAGTTGTTAATATGTTAAAATTAGTTTTTTAATTTACCTATTAGAATTGATATTTTAACAAGTTTAAGTTGGTATTTTAATTTGTTTAAGTTGGTGTTTTATGATGTCTAAGTTGGTATTTTAACCTATTGAAGTTAGTATGTTGACCTATTTGAAGTCGGTGCATTAACTTGTTAAATTGTTAACATATAAATCAAAAGTTGATATTTTAACTTGATAAAGTTGGTTTTTTAACAAGTTGAAATTGGTGCTAATAATCACAATCATGGTCTAGGGATAGAAGGAAGACGGTAACTCATATCCATAATATGGAGAGTGGTATGCAATGAGTACCTCAGATCCTAAAAGATCAAGAAATATTCCTACGACGAATAGGACTGAATGAAACTGAAACTAACTCTGAAAGACTGTATCTTATCACACAAGTAATTTAAACCAAACATAAAATAAAAACAAAGAAAAAAACATTTATTAATTGATAAAAAATCAAAAAAGTCCAAACAAACCACACACAAACAAAACCTGGTGTATATTTTACATGTAATCAAATTGCTTAGACAAAACGCCAAAACCAAGCAAATTAAACAAACAAACGAAGTATAAAAAATCAAAAAAGTCCAAACAACCCCCCCACACACAAATGATCTGATAGAATAATATTTGATTGACAAAATATATCTAATTGATATTGTGAATATTTTAGATTATGGTAATAAATATTTTGTAATTAGTATGTTTCTTAGGATCGACAAAATATTTATCACCATAATCTGAAATATTCACAATATCAATTAAATATATTTTGTCAATCAAATATTATTCTATCATAATCCAGTCGCACGGAAAAACACGAGATTGATCAATTGGAAACTGATTCAGTGATGAGATGGATCATGGTAGATGCAACAAACGTTGTTGGATCTCCAATTAGTATGGAGATAACAGCACTCATAAATGCGCTGATTATCTTGAACCAGTAGCTTTTACTTTTAAAACTACTCGACCCTTTCTTTTTTATTTTACGGTGCTGATAACACTCAACAGTCCTCGAATTCATTTGACGAGAAGATGACGAACAATTTATAGATTTCATCGCCATTTCCATCACACAATAAACGTGGAAATCACAGTCGTCATATTCAGATACATAGGACCACCCTGGGATCTTTTTTACGGCTCCTGCATATATAAATATAGTACCTATTATATTAGTCACCCCATATCGTTTCACGGTGAGATGACCTTAAAACAAAAAACTCATAAACTATAAACTTCTGTTGGGCATTTAATCTAAGTTAAGACATGTTTTATAGTGTGACCATGATCTCATGCAAAAATTGTGTGTATTTTAAGGCGAATAATTAATAATTGAAGTGAGATCGCCTATTTAGATATAACAGCTATATATTGCAAATTCAATTTATTTTAATAAACGATATTAAAATAAGATAGAGTTCAATCATATTTTATTAGAAAATATGTCAAATTGAATAAGATTGGCAAAAAGAAAAATATAAAGATAGTAAAACTTGATTAACCAAACAATATATGATAACAAAAATAAATATTTGATTATAATATTATATTATAAATAAGCTTAATAATATATAATTTAAAATAAATGAAATATAGATGATACTACAACATAAATTGCTTTTAGTGGGATCGATATATTTAGCGACATTTAATTCAAATGTCGTTGTTTCAAATTTCTTATAGTGTTTATAAAGCATTTAGTGATATTTAATTAGACCCTTTAGCAGCATAATAAAAAGTCACACTAAGCTTTTTGTGACATAGGATTTAGTGACATTTCTCCCCAATGTCACTATAGACTAAAGTGACAATTACATATGCTACTAAAGTCCAAATAAAATGTCGCTAAATCACTTTATAATGGAACTTAAAATAAAAACCAATAATTATTACACTATAATAAATATGAATCAGTGGTATTTTTTAATACCACTAATTCTAATGTCGCAAAATATTAAATTTGTTGTAGTGTTATATATAATCAGCCCTCTTGTATGAGACCGTATCACCATAAGACGAGTCCATACAAAAATTTCCATTATGCTAATATAAACAAAAGTTGGAGGTAGTACTAACCTTGTACTAGATTCTTTTTGCACTTTGCACATTTGAATGATGGAGGCATTTGAGGTTGAAGTGTAAAGGTGACATCTTCAATGATAATTTGTGGATTCAATTTAATACACTTAGGATGGAAATCTTGATCATTGTAAGTACAATGATACATGTATCCCTTAAGAGTCATTCCACAAGCATCACAACTTCTGCAACCAGACTTGCACTTATGCTTTTTGGAACAGTTCACCCCTTTTGGGGGCTTTGCAAAAAATTTATATTTTTGTCCCTCAAATTCTATTATAGCTTCTGCACTATTGCATTCGGGATGTAAATTATAGTCGCCTTTTTTACATCTAAATCTTTTCCCGAAACCATCCATCTCACATCCGTTACACGTATACCGACTTTTGTGATCAAATTCATAAAGGGGGTGTTCGTGATGACGTCTTGTTCCTTGGCTCGTCATTGTTTGATTTTTAATCTTTAGTTTACTGTCTAACAACATATAGACGATAAATTGTATGTTAGTAGTATAGATTACATGCTAAATTAAAGTAAGGGTGCAGGCAAAGATTTAGGTATAGCCGGATGTAATAATAGTCATGTCAACATTAAAAACAACTATTTAGTTAGTCAAATATAGAGAAATTAACACTAGTCAAAATTTTAGATTTATGAGCAATTTTAATATGTATTTTTTTAAAATCAATATGCTTTTTTTTTAGAATTAAAAAAAAATAATATGCTTTGTAAAGTAGTGTTAAACTAACTTGTAGACTAAATACTTATCACTCTTGACATTTGAACAATTTTATATACAATCAATATATAAAATAAATTAAATCATACCTTGTTGTCTTGAGTATTAATACAGATTGATAAGCTGTAAGAAAAAAATACCATTATAAATTTTTGCATAAATCAATAAATTATCTAGACAAATCAAATTATACATCACTCAAACAATCTACTTCCTAACTCTATAAATCAAAGAGTGCATCAATCTCAAAAAAAAGAATGCATCAATTGTGGTTCGTATACAATTATTTCAAAAGAAGCAATTGTGTAAAAACGATTCTTTCAAAAGAAAATGTTAAAAATAATTATGTAAAACACACTTTAATAGAAAACAATTCATTTTATTTTATAGGACTTTAAAAATGAATATAATTCCACTAAAAATAGAGAAACCTAAGCAGCAACAACAACAAAATAATAAATACAAAGCCTTAATACAAAAAATTGGAGATCGTTTTAAATTTGAATATCGAGTTAAATGAGCTTTTAGGTAAAAATTCTACGTGTTTTAGATCGGGTATGTAATCTAAACGAATAATGTAGTTTTTTCACGAGTCGTCTTAAATGAACCAATCAATTTTGTAAAAATTAAAAGAAAAATAAAAGACAAAAAAAACCTAATATAGCTAAGATGACTACCTTTTACAAATACTATGTATTTCACATATATTGTGGTGAAATGATGGCATGGTATTGAAGATGGACATGCATATATATAGCCATAAGGCAATGGTTTGTTCTACCATTATTTTTCCTACTATTTTCACTATAAACTCTACTGAAATTTCCAAATATTACTTTTGGGTGCTTAAGTTATGTTCACACGAATTTCAATGTAAACTCTCCAAAAGTTTCTAGAAACTACTTAATTATGAAGCTCCAACGCAAACCCTAAAAGTTTCATAAAAACGTTAACTATAAAGGGTCAACAAAAAATATCATCATAATATATAAGTCTTAACCAAGTCAAGCTAAATTATAAACATATTTTTATTAATTCTAATAACTCTTAACACATCAGAACAAGAAAAAAACACTTCAGATATAATGGTTATGGGTTTTTCCTTTTACTATTGTAACAACTAATTAATAAGGAGTTTATTTTTCACCACTTACTGGAAATATATATTTTCATATATAGTTTATCCAAAAAGATCTAGAAAAAAAATATTTATTATTTTTTTTGTTTGAAGTAAGGTTGAAAAATTAGCTACAACTAGATAGATTCCCGTGCTATGCACGGAGATTGAAGAAAAATTTTTGTGTTAATTTTATATTTGTATAATATTTGTCTTAAAGATTATTTAATTTAAAGATTATAAAGAAAATCATTTGTTAGTATTTTTAAATATTGTACATACATATATCCTAGTTTTCAAACAACTAAGTCACTTTGTCTCTGTCGAGTGTTCAAAGGCCAATAAATCACTTTTTGACCTCTTTTATGTAAAATTTAGTCAACTGAGATCTTATATTTATATTTTTTAACTATATTTTTTTGAAAATATAAATTTTACAGTTTTTAATAAATCAATATAATTTTTTTATAATGAAGCTTAATTTTTTTTTGAATAATTGAATGATTTTGTGAAATTTCTTAAAAAGGGTCAAAAATATTATATTACAAATTTGGTCTCATTTTAAAGATCTTGAATAAATATTACCGTTCGTATAATTTTTTTTAAAATAAACTTATTTATAGATGAATTTACCCATTTATTATATAAAACTATATTTTTTTTAAGCAAATAGGAGTAAGATCAAATAGGAAGGTAGCAATGACATGATCACATGAATTTAGGAAAATACAACAATAGGTCACTATATTTAGCTAAAATATAGTCAAGTGCAATCTTATATTTAGTTTTTTTTTTAATTATATTTTCAAGAATAAATTTAACTTAATTTTTTTTAAAATTTAAATGAATTATTTTTTTATATATAGCTTAATATTCTTTTTTGAATAATTGAATGATTTTTTGAATTGTTTTTAAAAAGAGTCAAAAATATTACAAAGTCTTATTTTAAAAATCTTGAAAAAATATTACCATTCTTACAATTTTTTTATAAATATATATATATATTTATAGGTAAAATTACCCATTTAATAGTAAAATTACTTTTTAAAGCAAATAGAAATCTGAAGCAGCTAAGTACCAATGATATTTATTTGTATGTCAATATAATCATGAAGATATAATTATTCTACAACTGGTAAATAATCTTGAAAAATAATTTTGTTATATCAAGATATTATTCTCTTTTAATTCGAAAATAATATTAATAAATAATACTGATTCAAAAATTTAGTACGTCTCTTTTTGCTATATCATGTAATTATTCTCTTTCACCAAGTTAAATAATTTGAAAATAATATTACTTACTAAATTGAATCTTCTTCTGCACGTTAAATAAAACTATGTTAGGAAATGATTTTTACTGCAAATTCAACTACCATGTCAGCATAAAAATGGGCGGGAAAATTTTCAATGAGAGTCTGACACGTGTCAGTCTTGTTTCTTCATTAGTAGTTTTTATAGATAGATTATAAAGGAAATTAATCTTTTATTAAATTTGTGAAACGAAACAAACTATTACCATAAAGATGAAAAGAAAAGTCATAATCCGTTGTCAACCTATAAATCTTAAAAAATTTTAAAAATGAAAAGGCATTAATAAAAACACCAAGTACTTGTTAGCAAGTTCTTAACACACGCCTAAGAAGCGTGTTAGCTTAGTAGTGGATTAGGTAGTTAATGGAGGTTTGACTTAGTCAAAACCTTCCTGAAGAATTATTTTTGTTAAGCTGGGATCTTTTTTCTATCTATAAGAGCAGAAAGATAAAATTTAATTTTCATATTAATAAATTTAAATATTATAATTATAATAGTTGTTATTAAAATAAAACATGCTTACATCATTCTCCAAAAATCACATATGTGCGATCGCTTGATTAATTATTAAAAAATTTCCTCGAATTTGTTATCATAATGTATGTCATGATTATCGACATTTTATCATACAAACGTTGATATCTATTTTATAAAAAAACTAGAAATAGCTAATAATACATTATATATATATATATATATATATATATATATATATATATATATATATATATATATATATATATATATATATATATATATATATATATATATATATATATATATATATATATATATATATATATATATATATATATATATATATATATATATATATATATATATATATATATATATATATATATATATATATATATATATATATATATATATATATATATATATATATATATATATATATATATATATATATATATATATATATATATATATATATATATATATATATATATATATATATATATATATATATATATTCTAAAAGTTATACTCCCTCCTATTCAGCATAATTGTCCCATTTGACTTTTCACACATGCCGAGACAACATTTTAACCCTTAATATCTCCAATTATTGTTAATTAAAAATTATAAAAATTTGATATTAATAATCGTTGTATTGAGACGAATCAAACAAGATCCCACATGACTATGTTTTAACTTATAGATTAAGAGTAAAATACAAATTAAGAGTGATGAATGAATAGTGCCAAAAGTCAAATGGGACAATTGTGCTGAATAGGAGGTAGTATTACTCCTTTGAATTAAACATAATAGACTAACAATTTATTTATTCTTAAAATTTTTATTTTCTAATTTAATCTATGTTAAAAATTTTAAGTGTGGAACGCATCGTGGTTATGTTCTTATGTCTTATACTTCCTCAATTTTGAAACAGACACTACATAAGAGTTATTGTTATTGTTTAACTTTTAAGCTTATTTATTTTATATATTGCGGCCGGTTAATATTTTGAAAAAATACAGTTAAGTGGGATCTTATTTGGATCCTCTAATGGAATTCTTTCATAATACTATCAAACTTTTATAATTTTTAGTTAATTATTAAATTGCGTGAAACATAAAATGTAGCAAAGTATAATGAAATGGGAGGAGTAGTATTTAAGTACTAGCTACAAAAATCATAGTATAATAAGTTGATACATCAAGGAAAATGAATAACAAAAGTCTATCCATGGTCACATTTATTATAATGTTTAAAATTAGAAATGAATGAATGTACTAGATCTATTATTATATAATAATGACTAGCTAGCCAGCCATATGAATATACTCCATTATATCTGTGTTATTTTTATTACGGTTTGAGAACTTATTTTTTATAAAAATTAGTATTTACATCTCTCATTATTTTTTCTATCAAATAATCTCTTACCTTGGATTATATAATTGACTATTCATAACTTTTAAAGTATTAATTAGGATCTAGTTCGAAGAGATTATAGGTGAATTATGCCTAGAACATATCAATGATACTCTTAAGTTTTAGCACTTTATCAATGATATTTCTATGTTTTTTCGATTATTAATAGTACCCTCGTGTTATTGAGCATTTTACAATCGTAACTCGTACGTACGCTTGGAGAGGTTCATTGATTCCAAAATCATAAGGTAGTAAGAAGATTAGCTCACCCAATATATATGCAAGTTCACAACCCACTATTTTATCGATATGTGAAATCTTTTATTACTTGTAAAATATTATTTCCAATAATTACCTCGGTAAATATGAGAAAAATAAATGAGACTAACAGGATGAATAGAAGGAAGTATAATGTTAATCAATTAACAATTTTTATAAAAAAAAGAGTCGAAACAACGACTTAACTGCTAATTTAAAAAAAAGCACTAAAGAAAATTAAACATTTTTTATCCACATGTAAACACCCTTAATAGAAGAGTAAGGCAAAACCATGCAGATTGCCCTAAGAAAACAGTAAAAGGCCATAATGATGGAGTATTATTAATTATCCTACATTGAAAGCAGCTTGAGTAACTAAATGAGCCACATTAGTTGCAACAATTATGTTTGGACTTGGATCTCCAAGAACTATGGAAAAAACGGTACTCAAAAATATTTTGATTATCTCGAACCAGCAACGGCTACTTTTACTGCTTATTATTTGTTTCTTCGACTTCATTATTTTGGGCTGCAACATAACAGACTGATCCCCGGCCAGCTGAACTTACACAATAAACGTGGAAATTACAGTCGCCATATTCAGATACATATGACCACCCTGGGATCTTTTCTACGGCTCCTGCATTTTATTTCGTTGATTTATTAACACAAATATCAATTAATTCAGTTACAAGAGAATTTAATCATCATTAATTCATTATCATACTCTGTATATCCCGTTCATAGAAAACTATAGTCAGAGTTTGGTGACGAAAGAAAGACAGTAGCTCATATCCATAAAAGAGAGTGCGGTCAAAAATCCCTCGACTTAAGAAGGATCTTCAAGTGAATTTAATAATACTAAGATAAACCCGGTGCATTGCACGGAATTTGTACAATGGTTTTTTTTAAACATAAATTTTAAATAATTGTGCAATTACATATTATCAGTATGAAATTATAATTTTATAAATAAAATTTAATAATATATTCAAATTGTTTATAAAAATATAATGGGTCAATAAATAATTTAATAAAAAAATAATCAAAAATAATAAACAATTTGAATATATTATTAAATTTTGGACGGAATAATATAATGTCATAATAAAAAATTTTCTTAATATTACTGAAACTTAATTATTTTGACTGTACAATATATTTTATTAAAGAAAAATATTAAAGTTTAATACTTATTACTCCCTCCGTTCTTATATGTGTGTCCTATTTGAAGATTTCACACATATTAAGATAGTGGGAATCTTTGTTGATTGTGGGTATTATTTTATTATAATAGTGTTGTGAATTAATGATTGTATTAGTATTATGAGAGAGAAAATATAAATTAATTACTACCTCCGTTTATATTTATCTGCAACTTTTGCCATTTTGGGCCGCTAAAAATTATGTGCAACACATTTTTTTCTTTCCTTATTTAGTAAAAAATAACTAATGAAATTACATTTTTACCCCCAATTAACAAATCTAATTTTTAACTTTTTGACTTATTATTTGCCTAATCTATATTATCATTATTAATAACAATTACTCTTTTATAATTACTCCCTCCAAAAAAACCCTCATTTACTCCACCCAATAATTTCCCAACCACCCCCATTTACATTTCTGGGTTCTTTAAATTAGGGTTCTTCATCTTCATCTTCCATAAATGCGTTTCCTCCTGTTTGTCGACTCTACAGATCTGTTCGTATCCTTCTTCATTCACTTCTTCATCCTCCTGTTTCCATAAATGCGTTTCATCTTCCATAAATGACAACCTCATTTAATTTTTGGAGTCCCAACCACCTTCACTTAATGGAGATGAGACTCCATTTAAGTGGAAAAACGAAGGGTTTTTCATTTTTTCGTAACCCACTTCTCTTTCATCTGATTTCTTTTTCTTTCATTTCCCTTCATCTTCCTTTTTGGTTTTCGATATTGGAGTCCCATTTTCCACCATGATTAACATGGATCCACTGCTTGATGCGTTTTTGGCCACTGAAGATGAAGGGGAAGAAAACTTTATCAAGTGTCTGATACTAGATCTAGAAGAAGGTATGTCGTTTCCTCGTGATTTCTACGAGTTTGATGAGGCTTTGAACTACTGTTCCCAAAGAACATACGATGCTTTGGGGAAAGTATTAAAGAGTATAGATGAGGAAGGATCTGGTCGTTCTCTGGATCAAGTTGTCCAGATTAAAGAAAAAAAGCCTGAGATGTTAGATGTACCCCCTGAAAATTTGGAGAAGGCAACTTCGTCCACCCAATCACCACAAAAGAAAGTCCGTCTGAGCAGGAAGGCGGGGAGGATTGCCCTGCGTAGGATTCGTGGTTTACCTGATGTTCCTCCTCCTGAGTTTGTTGTCTTGTCGTCAGATGACGAAGTTGATGCTAAAGAGAGGCGGATGAACCATATGGTTCAACCCTCCAACTGATAAATTGCGTAAAACATTCTAACCCTAATTGATGTTGTGTGCTGGTTTTTGTTTTGGTTTTTTTTTTTTGGCTGTTTTGTCGACAATTTTGAAGGTTTGTTGGTTTGTTTTTTTTTTTTTATTTGGTTGCTGTTGGTTTACTGGTTTACTGGTTTACTGATTTTTGTTGGTTGTTGTTGGTTGCTTTACTGGTGTACTGGTTTATTAATGTTGTTGGCATCCTTCCTCTATTATTGATGTTATTGGCTTGTTGGCTGGTTTACTGGTTTGAAAGTTTATTGGCTTGTTGGCTGGTTTACTGGTGTACTGGTTTATTGATGTTGTTGGCTGGTTTACTGGTTTATTGATGTTATTGGCTTGTTGGCTGGTTTACTGGTTTACTGATTATTGTTGGTTGCTGTTGGCTGCTTTACTGGTTTACTGGTTTATTCATGTTGTTGGCTGGTTGGATGGTTTATTGACGTTGTTGGCTGGTTGGCTGGAGTCCCTCTATTTAAGCTGCGATGGTTTAGTTTGAAGAGTCCCCATTTTGTTGGTTGGTTTAATAAAGTTATTAAGATCCAAATGATGAAGGGACTCCATTGAATGTCACTTCATAATAGAGTTTTGCTCCCAATAAATGTTGGTGAGGTACCTCTATTATGTAGTGTTGTATTCAACAATGTGAATTTCTCTACTGAGGGATTACTTGGCTGCCTTAACTGTTTTTCATTACATTAACATTTTTCAAAATACACAAACATTTGATTGCCTTACATTTTCCATGTACAAAATAAACAAAAGACACCTAACCATCTATTCATGCATATATTCTTCTAGGTCAACAAAAATAAGACAAAAGAACATCTAACTAAATGGTTAAGTGTGGCAATCAATGTTTCTTTGTGTGCCCTTGTTTCATGTACCCCCTAATCTGCATCAACTTGAGTGTCTTCTGTGGGTATTTCATTTTCTTCAACTTGATTAGCTGGCCTAAACATATTGTCTAGGTATGCCACAGTTTCCACAACTAAATCCCTCATAACTATTAGTTGAGTTGGTAGAATTCCCAAATTTTGTGCGCTGTTCTTATTCATATGCGGTATTTTGTAGTTGTTTCCTCCTTGTACCGTCAGAATCTTGATCATGCACTTTTGTAATGTCACCCATATGAACTTGTTCACTTCTGGTTTGAAAGTGTCATAACATTCAATCACCTTTGCAACAAGATCATCTAAGTCCTTAGGGAAAGATTGATATTGCAATGATTGAATGGACCTAAACAAGCCTAGATCCAACACATTTAGATCAGGTGATTGTGGTGGTTGGAATACTAGTTGTATATTGAACCCATGTGCATTAAGTGCTGACCTAAACACTTCATCTTGTGGGACTTGATGAGGCCTTGCATTGTCCCATTGTATGACCACATTTTTGGGGAGGGATGGTGGCCATTTAGTTTGAATACATGGGATGACCTTTGTTAGTAGCATCTCTCTAATAACATCCCTATTTACATTTTGGAGTGCCTTGGTGACCATAGTTCCTGCTGCTCTGTTTTTGCTTGATTTTTTGGCCATCTCTTTAACAGTAAATGGGAAAATACCATACTTCCCATCATGAATGAGTCCCCCATTGTTGTCATACAATGGCTTTCCAATTACAGCCATAAACATAGCTTTTAACTTGAATCTTTTTGATTGTTGTGCCATGTATGGGTCTTCTTCATCTGGTAAGAGATACATCCTTCTCTTGTCAGGACTTAGATAGAACCATTTCTCATCTATGTGTATGACATTGTTCATACTAACAAATGTGGGGTCCTCATTTGCAATGCTTGGATTTATATGTGACAGTACCCATTTAAGTTTAGCAATTTTGTGTGATGCTGACAGTGCTGGTTTACTGCTACATGTATGGGTTCGTATCCTTCCTCTATTCTTGAGGTTGTGTAGAGTAACATGACCAATGTTCAACGCAGCCGCATAAGATCTTTCTGTCTGCCTAAGATGTAGTGGAATTGATTGAAGTAGTTCATCTGATAAATTAAGTTGCTTACGACCTACCCTCCCAAACTTCTTACTCCTCACATCAATTGTATTGCCCATTGTCAACTGTTTTTTAATATCAGCCCATATTCTTGTGATTGTTGACTTGTGTACACCAAATTGTGTTGCCAATTTTGTCATGACTCCATTAGGTAATTTGCCATTGTGCATTTTCACAAGAATAGCATCTACAATCTCCCTTTTTTTGGCCAACGAAAGTTGTTTCCTACTTGTTTGTGTTGCTTCATTATTTTGTTGCATATTATCGGTGAATGATTCAAACGCTTGAGATTGATCATCATAGTAAAATGCTACCACTGCTTCAAGTGCTATTAATTGATCTACATCTAAAAAATCGCCTTCTTCCATGTGCCTTGTTTCTTGTTTCTAGTGCAGTGTTGATGATGCTAAGGGCTGCTGGTTTTTTTTTGGGTCATGGAGCTGCCCTATGTAAAAATGGAGAAGGTAATTTTTTGGGGTTATGGAAGCTGCTGCTGCTGCTGTGCAATGGAGTTGGAAGCTGCTGTTTTTTTTTTTTGGGGATGAATGGGAGTTGTAATTGTAAGGTTTGGTGGTTTTCAAAAAACAATGATTATTGATGTATGGGTTGTATTTATAACTTGCTTAAACTTCTTTAATGATGCATATGGTAGGAATTTCAAAAAATGGGTGCCAAATTTTAAAAATTGTGACTTTTGAATTTTTGGTGGGAAAAATGGAGGGAAAAAGGTTTTTTTTCTAACCAAACCCTCCATTTTCTCTCTCCACCTTTTCCTTAATTACCTATACCTACTTTCTCTAATCCCCCCTACAATCTTTTGCATTGGTAAATGTGCAACCCCCAAAAGTTGCACATAATAATAAACGGAGGTAGTATTATAAATGGGATATTAGAAGAGAGAGGGGAATATTTTATTATAATAGTGGTGTGAATTAATGATTGTATTGGTATTATGAGAGAGAAAATATAAATTAATTATTATAAATGGGATATTAGAAGAGAGAGGGGGTGAAAAAAGGGTATCAAAACTTTCCATTTTAGGAAATGGGACAAACATATGAAACTACCCGTTATAGTAATGGGGACAATCAAAAAAGAACGGAGGGAGTATTAAAGAAACAATCTAAATAATTTGAATGTGATAATGTATGTTGTATTATTTTTACAAATTTTCAATCAATCTCCTTGTTTTTTGTATTAGAGAAAAATTTTAGATATTATTATTTTTGGTACTTCATAATATTTTCAAAAGAATAAGATATATCATTATTGCAATAATTTTATTAATTTCAAATGGTAAAAGCATTTTATATAAAATGAAAATATTGAGATTCTATGCATGTTGCCATTTATAATTAAATGACCAGTAATTTTGTTTAATTTAGCAAATGGTTGTTAAACTGTCATTTGTCATTTAACAGCAAAATTATAGTATTGTATAATTTTATAAATTAAATAAATAAAAATTCAAAACCATGATGACGACGTCTTTATAAGTGCCTTTCACCTATACAGAGTTTTTGATATTCCAAATGAAGGATAAGAAACATTCTACAGTACTATTGATTTGAATAAGATAAAAAGAATCTAAGATTCAAAGGTTAAAAGCGAGCCAAAAAACACTTACTTGTAAAAGTTATTATCTTACACCGAAAAAGATATTATATCAGAAACCTAAAATGTTCTTAATTTATAACATAGTATTCTCTTTTGTATGTGTATACTGATTAAAAAAATTTTCTTATTCTTCTCATTTTAAATTTCTTCTTATTTGACAAAATATAAATATATAAAAGGTCTTCTACATGAAGAAGTCTAAATAGTCAAGGTCTAAGAAAAAGACTTCTACGAGATAGAAGAGTATAAATCTGAGTTGGTCATGTTTCTTTAATTGTCACACATACATAATTAATCTCATCGGTAACTAAAAGACAAGTACGATGAATTATGTGAAACAGTCTACCACAGTAGCTAATTTATTCGACTTGTGTTTCCCGGCCATTTAACTCTATTTTTGGGATGCTATTTCCTAACCAATCCATCACTACCCTACTTTAAGTTTCTAACGGTCTGTTTGGTTAGTAGTACTAAATGAAGGTAAAGAGAATGATTTATAATGTAAAATTTCATTAGAAAATCCATATCATACCCTTGGGAATGAAACTTTGATCACAAAATTTTTTTTCATATACAAATTTTCATTACCACCTAATACCACCCCTCCCAATGGTAATGCATTGGAATGAATTTTATGAAGAAAATGAGATGATTGGAGTTGGACAAGCAAGGTTATCAAGGTAGACAAGAGATTTTTCAATTAAAATTAATTTTTCATTCCCATTACTATCGTTTATTCGTTTATGACCGCCTACTAAACGGGCCGTAAATGTTTTGTTTTTAACTTATAGTGCATTTTTTAAGTTAGAGCTTAGAATGCATTTTTTTAATGTTTAATAATTAATTGAGTTAATACTCAACAATTATGAGTTGAAAAACTATTTTTGACCCAACATAGTATTAATGAGAAAACTAAAATTTAAAATTAAATGGTAAGAATTAATATAAGTGGTATTATAGCTACTATATATGTTAAGGCTAGCTCTCAGCAAATGTGCTTCTCCTACCAAGCAACAGGCACCACACTATGCAGTATCCATCAGTAGAATATTCTCCTAAGTACAATCATGAGAATAATAATAGTACATCAGTACACCTTGCTAGCTGTCCAAAAAACGGCTAAATGTAGTATGCCTCATTGTTCTCTTTAGCTATAAATAGGTGCTGGTATCAGCTTGTAATTGCAAGACAAAATGAAATGAAATCAAGTAATCCATTAATATTTCACTGATTCTAAATGTGCAAGGTCTTCATGGTATCAGAGCAAGGTTGTAAAAACCATAGCCTGAGCTTGCACAACCTCAAATTAATCTTCTGATCACCTTTTTTCATCACAGCTTCTCAAACTATGACCACTGTAGAACCTAGTAGCCCTCTTTACCTACATCCTTCAGATGGCAGCCACTCTATAATAGTGGAAAAACTCTCAGGGGCAGAAAACTATAGAGCATGGAAGAGGTCCTTTGAAATAGGGCTTGCATCAAAAAGAAAGCTTGGCTTTGTCACTGGAACAACTATCAAAGACCCCAGTGATGTTGTTAAACAAGAAGCATGGGAGACTTGCAATAGCATGGTCATATCATGGCTCCTTAACAATGTTTCTGAACCAATTAAAAAATTTGTGATGTTCCTTGATGATGCTTGCACCATCTGGAAGCAGCTTGAACAGAGATTTTCTGTCACCAATGGTCCAAGAAAATACAAATTGAGTAAAAAGATTTTTGATACTGAACAAAATGGAAAAATTATTTCAGAATATTATATCCAAATGAAAGTCTTATGGGAAGAACTTGAAGCTTTAAATGCCCTTCCTAGTATAACTAACATTACAAGTGAAATCAGAATTTTTTTAAAAACTTTGCAAACTCACATTGATGAGCAAAAACTCTTTCAATTTTTAAATGGGCTTGATGATTCTTTTTCAGCACATAGGAGTCATCTCCTTAT
The DNA here is from genome assembly GCA_019776075.1 of Amaranthus palmeri. Lineage (NCBI taxonomy): Eukaryota > Viridiplantae > Streptophyta > Magnoliopsida > Caryophyllales > Amaranthaceae > Amaranthus > Amaranthus palmeri. The sequence goes on from JAAKBH010000564.1 coordinate 156,957, forward strand.
GCAGCAGCCTTTGCCCTCTCTTGATGAGGCATGTAACATGCTGCAACAAGAAGAAAGCCAAAGGGAAGTCTTAAATCCTTCTCACACTGATCATAATCTTGTGATGTACAGCAAAAATTCTGATTTTCCTACTTGTACTGCTTGTAGTAGAGAAGGTCATACTAGGGATAAATGTTGGACTGTGATTGGCTATCCTCCTTGGCACCCTCTTCATCAGAAGGATAAACCAAAACCACCCTCTCCCAGGGGAGGTAGGGGTGGCAGATGGTCCAGGGGTGCAAGAGGAGGAAGAGGAGGCAGAAGTGTCTTCCCTTCTTCTGATCGTGGCTCATCCAACACTGCCTCCACCTTATCTCTTTCCTCCCATCAAATAGAGCAGCTCATGAAAATTTTGCCTTCTTCTTCCAAGCAGCAATTCTGATACTGAGGAAGAAATTGATAATGCTTATGCTGGCATGACATTCTGTTATCATGCTGATGGTCCATAAGAAGCATGGATAATTGACTCTGGGGCTTCTAATCATATGACAGGGAATTTAAGCTTATAACTTGATCCTATCCATCAACATCATCAATCCAAAATTAACCTACCTAATGGGGACACTTCTGTTATTTCTCACAAGGGCTCAGTTTGTCTTAGTCCCTCTTTGCTTCTCAAAGATGTTCGACACATACCCACATTCAAACACAACCTTTTGTCTGTTAAAAAATTAAGTAGAGATGAGCATTGCAAGGTTTTCTTTGAACCTACTAAATGCCTTATCCTTGATGCTATTACCAGGGCCGTCTCTAACATTTTGGGGGCCCTTGGCGAAATAGTATAATGGGGCCCTTTTAAGAACGATAATAGATGTTAAAAAAACTATTCATTAAAGAACAAAATATTTTCGATAAGTTACATGTCCAATTTCACTAGATGCAAAAACAACAAACTCAAAAAATCATAAAAAATGAGTTCTACAGGCTTTTCGAGTTGCAAAATCATTAATAATATACAGTTGTTCTTTTTACTTGCAACATCTCTAAGACCTTCAAATTCGACTATAACCTGAAAATTATAAAATTAATGAGATATTTATAATTAATTTATATAATCTATTACAATTATAATAATATACAATATACAAGATACTTTTATAAATCAAATATCCAGAACTCCATTAAAAATTAAAAACGTTCAAAACCAATTCAACTACTAGTATACTAATCTGTTAAAAATTATATCTAAAATAAGAGATTAATCATATCAAAAAATAAAAATCTTAGTAATTAATATGAATGATGAATCAATAAACTATAAACTATGTGACAAAATCCAATTCAAGATCAAGCAAGCACTAAATTCCATTATCCCATATTAACAATTCCCATTTTCATCCCACAAAAAGAAACCCAATTTGGCTATATCTTTCTCAATTCTCAAGAACATTCAAAGACCAAACCCAATTCAAGAATCAAGATCAAGCAATCAAATAACAGTATCTGTTTGTTTCGAAATACAAAATTCAAGAACAAATAAAATTACCAAACCATTTTGATAATTTACAAACAAATGAAATTACCTAACAACAATTTTGTTTTGAAATACAAACAAATAACAAATAACCCAATTACCAAACCATTTTGACACACCAATGACCAGACGAAGTCACGATTCAAGAACAAAAACACAAAATTCAACAATAAAATAACCAGATTTTGTATTTGATTTGAAATCGAAAAAAGTAGATTTATAATAGATTAATAGTTTACACAAAAATGAAATTCAAGATGTATTTAAACCGAAAAAACTTACCGTTATCAACGCCATTGATGAGGTAGGATCAGAAGGTGAAACGCTGAGAAAGTGGAATTCCAAACGCATAGTTAACGCCATTGAAGGAGCTTTGATTTTGTAGATGTCTAAGAGTCAAAGTTATTACGGGAATAGGGTTCTTCTTTCTAGGTTTAGTCTTTTAGATTTCAGATATAAAATGAGTAATAATGGGTTAAGGGAGTGCCGTTTCATTTGCTTAAGTATTGGGCTCCGGTCTTACAAATTTTTGGGCCCAAAATTTAATTTCAGACTTTATTAAAATGAGGCCCCTCCTTTACACCTATTTCTGATTTTTAAAGTGGGGCCCTGGGCGGTAGCCCTTTGGGCCTACCCTCATGGCCGGGCCTGGCTATTACAGGTGTTGTGAAAGGTAGTGGCTTAGCTATAAATGGGTTGTATTATCTCTCCACTGCACCTACTCCATCCCTTCATGACTATTATGTTGCTGCCACCTTTAATATTCCAGAAACAGTAGAGGGGATCAAGCCTCTAACCCCAAATTTCTTATGGCACAGTAGATTGGGACATGCCCTTCTTGAAAAACTCAAAAAACTCCCTTTTTTGTCTCATCTCACACCTATTGCAGGAGATGTTTGTCTCACATGTCCCTTGGCCAAGTTCACTTAAAAAACCCTATACCTCTAGTGTCTCTAGGGCTCCTCACCCCTTTGCTCATGTACACATTGACATTTGGGGAGCATATAGGGTTCCAACAAAGGGTCATTACAGGTACTTTCTAACTATAGTTGATGATTTCTCAAGAGCTACTTGGATACAGCTTTTGAAACAAAAATCTGATTTTTTTCAAGTTTTCAAAAACTTTGTGGTTATTATCCAAAATCAGTTTCATCATAGCATCAAAACTTTGAGGTTTGATAATGTTCTAGAATTCCATGATAAACAATGTACTACTTTTTTTCACAGTTTAGGAATTATTCACCAAACTTCTTGCATTGATAGGCCTCAACAAAATGGCCGAGTTGATAGAAAGCACATAAATGTTCTTGAAATGTCCAGAGCTCTAAGGTTCCAATCTGGTTTACCCTTGAGCTACTGGGGAGATTGTGTGTGCTTTGTGTTGAGCACATTCTCAACAGACTTCCTACTGCTGCACTTCAATTTCAAACACCATATGAAGTCCTTTACAATAGCCCTCCTTCTTATGATCACTTAAAAAACTTTGGCTGTCTTGCTTTGGCTACCAATCGCACTAGAACCACTGACAAATTCTCTCCAAGAGGCATTCCTTGTGTCTTCTTAAGGTACCCCCATACTCAAAAGGGATTCAAGCTCCTTAATCTTCTTACTCAAAAAGTCTTTGTTAGCAGGGATATTACTTTTCATGAACATATATTCCCTTACAAAATCTTCCTTATTTCTCCCTCTAACTCCCCTTCTCCTTCTCCTATTACCATTAATCCTCTCCCAATTTCTGAGGATTCTGTTTCTCCCAATCCTCCCCTCTTACCTTCTCCACCTACTGTCCTAAGGAGAAGCTCTAGGGTCTCTCATTCCCCCTCTTGGCATCATGACTACATCCTTGCTGGTTCTGCTGCTCTTCCTTCTCCTAGCAAAGTCCACCCTTCCACTTCCACTACTGTCACAACTGATTTTTCCTGTTTCATGTCTCAATCCATACACCACAAGGATCCTATACACTTCAAAGATGCTATTACTGATCCTAAGTGGACTGCTGCTATGAATGAAGAGCTTAGTTCTCTTGAAGCCAATAATACTTGGCATCTTACTACTCTTCCCAAAGGAAAAAAAACCCGTAGGCTGCAAATGGGTTTATAGAACAAAATTTCATGCTGATGGCACACTTGACAAATACAAGGCTAGATTAGTTGTTCTTGGCAACCATCAGAAGTCAGGAGAGGACTATGAGCTAGGGGTGTTCATTACCGGGTACCCGGATAATCGGGTACCCGGAAAGCCGGGTACCCGGTTAGCCGGGTACCTTTTTTAACGGCCCGTGTCCCGGCCCATTTAATGCGGGTACCCGGTTAACGGGTACCCGGATGAGACGGGTCGGGACACCGGGTACCCGGTTATTATTTTTGATTATTTTTTGATTTAATTATAATTTTTTTAAAAAAATTTGGGCATATTAATTGAACGTAACTAGCACTAAATCATAACTAGCACTAAATTTAAAGGAGAGTAGAAACAATTCATGGGAAATCTATGGATTAGCATCAGCAGACAGCAAGGTAGGTACATGAATGCAGTAGCCAAGGAACTTCTTTACTTCTCTCTTGTTTTTTTAAGGTTAAGTTCTAACAAAAATAATTTAAACTAATTTAATTTTAAAAAAATAAACTAATTAAACTTATGCTAAAATAAACTAAATAACAAAAAAAGTATATATAAATTATTACCGGGTCATTAACGGGTACCCGGATAAATTTAAAAGTGGCCCATGACCCGACCCGGTTAAGGCGGGTCGGGTACCCGACCCGGATTATTCAAATTTTAAACATTTTTGACCCGCCATTTATTAGGCGGGTCGGCGGGTCGGGTCGGGTAGTTTTGAACACCCCTACTATGAGCAAACCTTTGCTCCTGTTGCAAAAATGGTTACTGTGAGGTCTTTATTGGCTATTGCTGCATTAAAGAATTAGTTTGTCCATCAAATGGATGTGAAGAACGCTTTCCTTCATGGCGATCTCCATGAAGCTATCTATATGCGTTTACCTCCTGGTTATACCAAGGATGGTTCTCACATTCATGTCACATCTTAGGGGGAGGCATCAAGGCTCACATCTCCTCTTGTTTGCAAATTAACTAAATCTCTTTATGGCCTTAAACAGGCTCCACGCCAATGGTTTGCCAAACTGAGCACAGCTTTGCTTGATGATGGTTTTACACAATCAAAATCTGATTATACCTTGTTTATTAAACATATTGCTAGTGCTGTCATTGTTATTTTAGTATATGTAGATGATATTCTTATTGCCGGTACTCACTTGCATCATATTACTGCAACTAAGAATTTTTTGAGTTCACATTTTCACATGAAAGATCTTGATCAAGTTCCTCAAGGCTTCTTTCTTTCTCAAAAAAGTATACCGTACCCTTGATCTACTTCAGTCCTATAATATGCAAAAGTGTAAACCCCTTAGATTGCCTCTAGGCCCTAAGCTGCAACTTCACTATGGTACTCCCTTACCAAAGGCTGAGCCTTATCAAAGACTCATAGGCAAATTAATCTATTTAACTATTACTAGGCCTGACATTTCCTACATTATTCATGTTCTTAGTCAATTTATGCATTCTCCCACTGATGTTCAATATCAGGCTGCTCTTAGGGTCCTTAGATATCTCAGTAGTTCCCCATCACAAGGCATACTTCTTACTAATGGTTCAAACACTAAACTTACTTCCTATTGTGACAGTGACTGGGCAGGGTGTGCTCACACAAGAAGGTCAACTTCAGGTTTTTGCATTCTCCTTGGCACCTCAACTATCTCATGGAAATCAAAGAGACAATCAATTGTAGCTCGCAGCAGTGCAGAAGCTGAGTATAGAGCCATGGCTCTTACCATATGTGAAGTTATGTGGCTAAAGCAACTACTCAAGGATCTTGGTCTCCATACTTCTCTGCCTACCAGCTTATATTGTGACAACAATGTTGCCATCTCTATTGCTTCCAACCCCGTACACCATGAACGAATGAAGCACATAGAGATTGACACTCATTTTATCAGAGAGAAAGTGCATAACAACATCATTCATCCACAATATATTCCCTTTGACTCTCAGCTGGCTGACATTTTTACAAAGATTCTGCCTACAACTCAGCACAGTAAACTCCTTTCCAAGCTTGGAGTTCGTTCCTCCTCTCAGCTTGAGGGGGAGTGTTAAGGCTAGCTCTCAGAAAATGTGCTTCTCCTACCAAGCAGCAGGCACCACACTATGCAGTATCCATCAGTAGAATATTCTCCTAAGTACAATCATGAGAAGAATAATAGTACATCAGTACACCTTGCTAGCTGTCCAAAAAACGGCTAAATGTAGTATGCCTCATTGTTCTCTTTAGCTATAAATAGGTGCTGGTATCAGCTTGTAATTGCAAGACAAAATGAAATGAAATCAAGTAATCCATTAATATTTCACTGATTCTAAATGTGCAAGGTCTTCAATATAAAACACAAGTTCTTGTATGAAACAGTTTTACCGTGAGGTATGCCTCATACTTGGATTAAATAGCCCAACCATAGAAACTTTTAGTTAATGAACTTCTTGTTTGAGGTCGTCTCACAGTGAAACAGTCTCATACAAGATGGGTTGTTTTTTGAAATAAGAGTAAATGAGACCATGCAATAATCTATTAATACTACTAACCTTCTAATTGCTTTTTTCGCACCTTGCACAATTGGAATGTTGAGGCATCTAATCTTGAAGAGTAAATATGACATCTTCAATGACGATTTTACGATCTAATTTAACACATTTAGGATGAAAATCAAAATCGGTGTTCGTACAATGGTACGTATATCCCTCTAGTGTTATTCCGCAAGCATCACAACATCTACAACCAAACTTGCACTTATGCTTTTTGGAGCAGTTCACCCCTTTTGGGGGCTTTGCAAAAAATTCATACTTTTGTCCTTCAAATTCTATTATCGCTTCTGCATAATTGCATTCGGGATGTAAATCATAGTCGCATTTTTTACATCTAAATCTTTTCCCAAAACCATACATCTTACATCTGTCACACTTGTATTGACTTTTGCAATCAAATTCATAAAGGGGGTGTTTGTGATGACTTGTTCCTCGGCTCGTCATTGTTTGATCTTAATCAGCTTTTTGGACTAACAATATAAAATCAGTTCAAAAATAAATTAGCAATAAATTTAATTAAATAATATAAGATTCTAACCACATACATCATGTTATTTCTTAATTACCTCTAAATTGGAAAAAAAAAATCATTATCTAAGCGTACTCTAAACCTCTGAATCGTTAAATAAAGATTCAATATGCAAAAAATAAACTCAAACAGAGAGAGTATAAGATTGGATGAAAAGAACCATGCCGAACTAGACCTTTAATATTGTGGTGCCTAAGAATATGAAATATAAAGTTTTTTTTTTTTAAGAAAAAAAGTTCAAAAAAAAACGAAATCAAGATTTATTGGAGTATAGTTTATAATTGTATTGCAAAAAGTTTTCTAAATCAAAATTGCTTGATAATCAAGTGATCACAATAGCTATTTTTCTTTTTAAATTCAAACTTAAATAGACCAGCTGATTTTATTTAAAATTTGACCCAAATTAAATCTTTTTTAATCCGCTTTATAATTTAAAAAAAAAGAAAAATGAATATTTAAAGTAGATGAGATGACTACCTTTTGTAGTATGTGTATATCATATATTATGGCAACGTCTAGTTATAATAATAATATTATTATTATTATTATTATTATTATTATTATTATTATTATTATTATTATTATTATTATTATTATTATTATATATATATATATATATATATATATATATATATATATATATATATATATATATATATATATATATATATATATATATATATATATAGCATAGGCCAATACTTATTGGTTTGGCTACTATTCTTCCTATGTGTTTCGCTATAATTCGAAGGAAATTTCAATATATTCCTTTAGACGTTTACTCTTGTCCTTATTAATTGTGGATGTCCCAAATCCAAATTGAAAAAAAAAAAATTTCCATTCTTTTTTTTTCTTTTGTGTTTACTTTTTCCACCGAGTAAATTTAAGTCTTAATATTTCTAAATATGCATGATAAAAAAATTTATAGTAAAAAATAATATACATTAAGACAAATCTAATGAGATCGCACATATATATATACTCCCTCCGTTCCAATTTACTTGTCCCATTTCCTTTTTTGGCAATTCCTCATTACTTGTCCCATTTCCTTTTTTGGCTATCCATTTTTTACCTAAATACCCACACTTTTTCAATTTCCAATACTCCACTACCACCTTTACAAATAATTTAATCAATTAAAATACCCAACTACTACCTTTTCCAATGGACCCCACTACTACCTTAATATCCGTGTTTGGTCAAATGGGACAAGTAAACTGGACCGGAGGGAGTATATTTTATCATCTATATAGATTTTAGAAATCTTAATCAAAATTTTCAACTATTAAATAATTAAATCATCGAAATAAAATATTTTAAATGAGAAAAACATTACGAAACTGTAAGAGTTGTAAATATATGCGTAATTTAACTTTAAATTAGTATAAGATATTTTAAAAAGGTGATCAAAAACAAATATATTAATGCTGATTGTATCATATTAATGCTGGACACTCAATGGAAACTCTCCAAAAACATCTCGAAGAAGTAAAGAGCTCCAAATCAAAGTCCAAAGCCTTTTGAACGGTCAATTTAAGAAAGACTAATTTATGAAATTGAGTAAACTTAAATTTTTTTTAGTAGTACTTTTCAAAATAAAAAAAAAAAAACAAAAATTAGTAGTACGTGGAAGAAGTAGCGACATATAAATTAAATTTGGAATTTTTTATAAATTTTCGTTAATTATTAATAATTTTGAGGTATTGAAAAATTTTCTAATAAAATTGATTATTATTTGAGTTTATAGTCAGAGGCGAAGTTATGATTTTAAATTAGCGGGGTTAAATAGTCATATACTAGCAAATTATTTATTATATAAAACTAGTTTATTAATGAAAATTTTAAAATCATATAAATTGAAATGAACTTGAACCATCACAATACAAATATATATATATATATATATATATATATATATATATATATATATATATATATATATATATATATATATATATATATATATATATATATATATATATATATATATATATATATATATATATATATATATTATATATATATATATATATATATATATATATATATATATATATATATATATATATATATATTGGTAACACATTTTGATATCCAATTTCCTAAAACTATTAGGTAACACTTTTGTAACACTTTTTCTTTAAGTAACACAATCATGTAACACTTACATGTAACACTTTTAAAATTGGTAACACTTACATGTAACACTTACAAATGTGATAGCACTAATATGTAACACTTTAAAATTGGTAACACTTGTATGTAACACTTTAATAATTGGTAACACTAATATGTAACACTTTCAAATGTGGTACCACTAATATGTAACACTTTAAAATTGGTAACACTTGTATGTAACACTTTGATAATTGGTAACACTAATATGTAACACTTTAAGAATTGGTAACACTAATACGTAACACTTTAACAATTGGTAACGCTAATTAATATGTAACACTTTTTACAATACTAACCCAATTGTAACACTATTTTACTTATTTATTATTTTATTTTATTTTTAAAATCATAAATTAACAAAATAACTTTTGAATTTTAGTTAATTTAATCTTCTTACAATATTGATACTGACCCCAAACTATTTTTAATATTTTATATTATCCAAGTCAGGGCTAATTAATTTTTCAAAATTTACAACTATTAAATAATTATCCAAGATATATAACTTTGAATGATTTAGATTAAGATTATATAGTGTGGTATGTATTTATAGTTGTTTGCAAACAGGAATATATACATTTGATTTCATAATAAATCACAAAATATCATGCATCTCAGTTGGTAGTGGGTGCAAATCAATATTAGAGGTGCAGGGACACAGATATTGCGCGTTCGATTCCTTCGAGCAACAATTAATTGCAAAAATTATAGTTTTTTTTAAAAGTGCTACATTTAATTGATTAAATGAAAAAGTGTTACCTAATATGAGAAAAAATGTTACCTAATCCTCAACAAAGTGTTACATAAAGTAGTTCAAAGTGGTACATTATTGAAAAGTGTTACAATAGCTAAATTTGATGAGATGAAAAAGTGATACCTAATTATAAAAAGTGTTACATAAGTAACGATAAGTAACACTATGAAAATGATACATATGCAAAAAAAGTGTTACCTAAAGTTATTTGAAATAGCACTTTTACAAGTGTTACCATATGCATGTAAAAATGTTACTTAAAGAATAGGTAACACCGCCAGATGTAGCACCCAAAAAAGTGTTACCTTAGGTCTATAGTAACACTTTAAGCACTTTAGGTTACACTTTTTGGGTGTTACCTAAAACCAATTATGTAGTAGTGATATATATATATATATATATATATATATATATATATATATATATATATATATATATATATATATATATATATATATATATATATATATATATATATATATATATATATATTCAACAAATAGAGTTGAAGCTTCCCCTATATAATTGTTCATTTTGAAAAAAATCTAGTGTTTTTGACTCTATTATTCGTTTACTGAGTCTCTAAAAAAATACTATCCAAAACATATATTTTAAATAAGCAAAAATTACCTAGAATAATCCAATTACCTTTTTATCGAATTTTTCTACAATAATTCCCACTTTTGATTAACCATAAATAATCCCAATTTCAGGGTCATTTACCAAAGAATATTGTTGTCCAAGTGGTGGTCTGCTTATGCAAGTTAATTGCTAAAAAAGGAAAATAGAATCAAAAATCAAAAATATTAAAAATTGAAAGTTAAAATGATAAATAAACTTACTTGATTTCTCTTTTTAAATTTATAAACTTTTTTAACTTTTTTACAAATTAAATTTTTTATTTAATTTTTTACTTTTTTTGCAAAATGACTTATTATATAAGTAAGAGGTTCTCTTAGTACATTCTTAGCAAGCACCCCATATACAGAATTCCTTATCCTTATAGATAATCAAAAGTTAAATTAATAAAAAGTTGAATTTTTCTATAGTCAACTATTGCAAATGTCCTATTAAAGCGGGAATCTGATTTACGTTAACCCAACTAAATATTTAAAGTCTTAACAATTGACAATTTGACACTAAGGCAAAGAATTTTCGGGAAAAATGCGCGAAAGGAGATTGAGGTGGTTTGGACATGTGAAGAGAAAGACTTTCGATGCCCCTGTCAGGAGAGTCGAAAGCTTTATGGTAGAGGGTAAGAGGAGACGAGGAAGACCCAAGAAAACTTGGGATGAGCAATTAAAGGAAGACCTTCGTGAGTTAAACCTCTCTGAGGACCTGACTAGGGATAGGAGTAGTTGGAGGCGTCTTATCCAGGTTTTAGACTTTGGCTTTTCTTCTTAGAGTCGTTAGCGGCGTCATGCTTTCAAGTTGCCCCAGTTTTACTTTGTGTTTTTTGTTTTAGTTTGTTTTCAGTTTTTCTTTTGTTTTATATTCTTATTGGACATTTTATGTGTTTGTAACTCTACGAGGCAGGTACGAATCTTTATCTTTATCATCTTGGAGCCGGGGGACTCCTTTTGGCCGTGCTCTCCTTCACGGGTATGAGTTGCCGCCGTCCTTCCCTCCCCAGACCCTGCTCATAGTTCTCTATGAGCGGGATATACTGGGTAGGATGATGATGATGATGATGATGTTTGATCCAGGTTTATATCTACTTGCAACTTCTTAATAAATATACACGCTTACGGAGACCGTGTTTAACTTATTGTTGAAGGTGCATGGTAGTAAACTAGGCATGTAAAAATAACGATCCGTTCGACTAATCGGTATCAAATGGCCGTTGAGAATGAAAAAGAAAATTAGTGTGATTTTGGTAGAACACAAAATCTCACAAGAGACGGTCTATAGGATAGACCACAAAATTGGGCCAGCCCATTTCCCTTAACTGATTTTTTTATTATAATATCAATTATATTATGTTATAATCCTAAATGTAAGGTATTATAATCTCGAATATACTATTCTATAACCCCAAATATAAGTTATTATAACCCAAATAATTAATTATAACCCCAAATATACTATGTTATATTTTGGGCTGGGCTTCATGGATTCCGTCTATAGAATAGACCGTCTCCCATGAGACTTACTATTGGTAGAATTATTACATAGCAAGTTTAATGGTCATGATTATACTCCTTCAACAATCTTGTTTTCTTTATAAAATTTATTTCAATGCATTATCATTTGAATATGTGGACTGTGGTATTAAGTGGTAATGGAAAATTGTGAAATATTGTTTTTTATATGATCAAACATTCATTACCTTGGAAATAACATGATAAATATATGTCATTAAATTTACACTTAAAATCATTCTCATTTCTCTATTTAATACTAATTACCAAATGTGCCATATAAATGGTTGTAGTTAATTATTGGAAAAATTACCATGAATAATACGAACTTTCACTAATTTTCCTACAATAATACGAACTTTCGATTAACCCTGAATAAGACCAACTTTGATGTGAATTTCTCTATAGCATCCTTAACTTGTTGGTAACCTACAATTGTAGGTCAACTTGTGTAACCGCCCTGAATTATGAAGGCAAAGACTAATTGGAATTTAGTATTAATCAAGCGGAAGCTTCTTGCTTTTGCCAGCACAATAAAGGGGATTGCTTAAAGGATAAACCAATGTTCAAGTAGAATACTTGAACCACAACCAAAGCAATATAACAGAAGTCTTAACTGTCTAAAATAAAGGAAAGTTACAACCATATCGAAATAAGTCCAAAGTTCAAATTATATCTTTAAAATAGTCCAAACCTAAACAACCAAACTAATAGTCTCTCAAATACAATAAAGATATCTAAACAAAGGGGAGTCATACTCCAACTCGGGATCATCTTCTGCTCGCATATTCATTTTTCGTCGAGATGCCATAGGGGTTTACTCTTTTTTTTTTTTTTTCCGCAAATTGGGAATTATATAGAACGAAACCAGAAACACTGAAACTTGGAAACCCAAACCCCGCCGGCATAAAAAACCCCGCGAGGGGAAAAAGCCATTAGAGAGAGGGGCCAAGAGACAGGCCACCCAAACAACACATAGGGGTGGACTATGCATAGTTCAAAAACAAAAACAAAAAACTATCCTAAAAAAACAAAAACCCGGTACAAACACCAATCCAAAGAAGACAAAAAATAAAAACACTATGCTATCATATACCCAGGAGCATGTATAAAATCACCAGCCGACACCCCATCATACAATCGAAGTTCCTTAGCCCACAAACCAATTCTGAGCCGCAACGAGAATATAAACCGACGCACATCCGGAACCTTACCCTCAAACTTTACCGCGTTTCGTTCAAACCATAGAGACCACAGAGCACAACCAAAAATCATCCACCATAACCTTCTAAAGCGACGAGATCGAACAAATCCACCCCAAGCAGAAAAGAAGCAAACACACTGAGATGGCAGTACACCTTGCAGCCCCCACCAAGCTAAAATATTCATCCATACCTCCCACGAAAAAGGGCATGTAAAAAGAACATGGGAGTTAGATTCCAGATCAACTCCACACAAAGGGCAAACAGCATCTGACTCGGAAAGAACACCAATACTCAATAACCGATCCCCAGTCTTCAATCGCTCCAAACAAGCCATCCACAAAGTAATTTGTGCACGGGGAGGGCACCGAATACGCCACAGCTGAGAGGCAATCTCACGGGGAAGAACCGGAGCACAATCAGAATAAACCTGCTCAAAGATATGCTTCGTCGGATATGAGACAGACGACAAATTCCGCCACGCCACACGATCCCCACCCTCACGATGGATAGACCCAAGACAATCCAACAGTCGATGCACATCCTCTACCTCCCAACCATAGGGGTTTACTCTAAAAACAAAAACATGAAAAAAACATACAAAGCATAGTATCAGCAAAAAGACTGAGTATAAACACACTAGTGTTCGTCAAACAAGTTATCAAAAACCTTTTTGATTTGAGTAAATTCATTTTGAAAGATGCTTTTTCATTTGATAAATCATATTATCATTCAAACCCAGTTCAATGGTTTCATAGTAATTTCAAATTCTCTATTTTCATCATAAATCTTAAGATCTCAATGGATCCAATCAATTTCAAACTCGTATCATAAGTTTGCATGGGTACTCTGTGAGTCATCCGGTGACTCGTTTGGTAGTCGGTCTACCGTCCGCGACATGTTCGGCAAGTGTAACACAATGGTATTGTGAACAATACGCGCTCAGCATTGGTGAGTCGTTTAATCATGCACACAATATTTGCTGTGGCATATACATCAGCCATTTAGGCTAAAACATTTTTGTATATAATATATACCTTGTAATTTCAATTGCATTTGAAAAGTAAAAAATATTAATTTTTTCCTCATTATAAAATCTTTTATTTGCAACATAGCAAAACATATTTTCTTTACAACATAGCAAAAATCAAATCATAATATTTCCCACATGGGTAAAACATACTTAGCATAATCATATCATCAAACATAACCTTTGTATTATATTGGGGCATATACTGGCATGTGTGGAAATGCATCACAACAAAAAGTGATTAAAAATTCAATACGATTTTTTCAAGGAAACCACTAAAATGTTTTGTTTCAATCAAAGAGTTTTGAAAATGGCCGCTTAGAATTACCATTTGATGATCGACTAATTGGTACTAAATGGCCATTGAGAATGAAAATGAAAGTTAGTGTGATTTTGGTAAAATTATCACATAGCAAGTTCAATGGTCATGATTATACTCCTTCAACAATCTCGTTTTCTTTACAAAATTTATTTCAATGTATTACCATTTAAACATGTGGGCTGTGGTATTATGTGGTAATGAAAAATTGTAAAATTTTTTAATGATAAATATATTTCATAAAAATTTACACTTAAAATCATTCTATTTCACTAGATAATCATTCTCATTCTCATTTCACTATTTAATATTCCATCCGAATCATTTTAGTTGTCCCATTTCCTTATTTGGCAAATTCATATCAATTGTCTCATTTCCTTTTTTGTCTATCTTTTTTTTACCTAAATACCCCCACTTTTCCAATTCCTAATACCCAACTACCACCTTTACAATTAATTTAATCAATTAAAATGCATAACTACCACATTTTTAATGGACCCCAAACCACCCTAACCGTGAAAACCCATATGGGACATCTAAAATGATTGGGGAGGGAGTATGAATTACCAAAATTTAAGATTAAAATCATTCTCATTCCATCTTTCTTATCTTTAACCTATCAAAGCTAGCAATTCCTATATTTTGAGTGGTCTAAAGAAGTCCCCTTCTCTGGCGCGAATTAGGGCTTTTTCTCCCCTTTCTTTAGGGTTTTCTCCTGTGTTCTTACCTTAAGATTAATCATGGCTGACCTGTAAGTCGATCAGTGCTCAAAATTGAACATCGAGAGTGGTACGGAGGAGGATGTGATAGATCTGGTAGATGAGAGTGAGGATGTTGTTGATGAGAAAATGTCTCTGAGGTTGTTGGGAAGATTGTTGACAGAGAAACCGGTGAACTTTGAAGCTCTAAAGAGGACGATGACACTGGTATGGAGTCTAAGGGAAGGCGTCGTAATAAGGCCGATCGAATCAAATCTGTTTCTATTCCAATTTTTTCATTGGAAAGATAGGGAAAAAGTTCTGAACGGGAGACCATGGTGTTTTGAACAAAGGCTTCTGATACTTCAAGAAATTGATGCTGATGCTCAACCTTCAAGCCTAGCTCTAAACTCCTCTCCATTCTGGATACGCTTATACAATCTGCCGTTCAGCTGCAGATCGAAGGAAAAAGTAGTAGCCATAGCCCGTGGAATTGGTGAGGTATGTGAAATTGAAGATGATTTCTTAAAACTTAGCCCATTTAGAAGAGTTAGGGTATGGATTGATTGCACAAAACCCTTAAAAGATACCAGACAATTAGGATAAAGGGGGATTCTAGGGTAACAGTTAACATAAAATATGAAAGACTTCCCCACTTTTGTTTTTTGTGTGGACTAATGAATCACACTGAGAAGGACTGCTCTTATATAAATGAAGAAGAGAAGGAAAAAGGAAATGGGTGGGGTATGAATATTAGGGCATCTCCTCGAAAAGGGTTCAATAAATTAAATGAAGAATTGAATGGACTGAAATTGAAAAAGGCTTTGTTTTGTACAAAGCCAAAAGATGTGGGGGGACCATCTACTGTGAAAGAAAAAAGTCAGTATTAAAAGAAGAGTGGAGAAGGCTGATAAACTCAGTAGAAACGTCCTGGGGGTGGAAGCAGAACAATCAGCCCAGTTGTCTAACACAACATCACAATGCTCTTTGTCCAAATGGAATATTTATGATTCTGATGTTATAATGGAAGATTGTGAAGGTGTCCAAAAACGTTCTTGTCCTGATATTACTGTTGATGTGGGTTTGGTTGATGAAGTAGCGGAGGTTGGCCTAGCCCAACCCCGCGAACAAAGATGAAAATCTTTAGTTGGAACTATCAAGGACTCAATACCCCTTGACAGTTCGTGCTCTCAACACTTGGTGTTGGAGAGAAAGACCACAGCTAGTGTTCATTATGGAATCTATGATACAACGTGATAAGCTAGAAAGGGTGAGGAATAGATGCGGCTTTTTGGATGGTATTTGTATAGATAGTAATGGTCAATCTGGGGGGATTGGTTTATGGTGGAGGGACTTGGATGTTACTCTTTTGTCTTACTCAAACAGGCACATTGTGGTGGAAGTAATGGACGATAGGAGGGGGGGAGATTCATGGTTTGCGTGTGGAGTGTATGGGTGGCCGGATCGTGCAAATAAACACAAGACCTGGGATCTTATTAGGGAGGTTAGAAGGACTGTTAATGAGCCGTTGGTGGTTTTTGGGGACTTTAATGAAATCCTAAGCTTGGAGGAAAAGGAGGGAGGAGCCATTAGGGGGGAGAGGGATATGGATGCTTTTCGAACATGCCTTGATGAGTGTGGTTTGGGAGATTTGGGGTATAGAGGATGTACTTTCACGTGGAAGAGAGGAAACCAACCTTCTAGCATGATTAGGGAACGCCTTGACAGATTTTTGGGGTGCAACTCGTGGAAGAATCGAATGGGATCGTATGAGGTTAGGCATTTTCCGATATATAAATCAGACCATGCTCCTATTCTTTTATGCACTAATAGGGCTCGAAGAGATGATTATGGGCAAAGATTGTTTAGATTTGAGTCGATGTGGCTTTCTAAGGAGAAGTGTAAGACTGTTGTGAGTAATGCTTGGAATGAAGCTGGGAGTGATTGTAACAGGAGCAACAGTCTCGGTATATAATTCACACTAATAATTATGCTTACAATAAATAGTTTGAAAGTCTTAAATTCCAAATTGTTAAAATTCACTGAAATTTAAAATCGATTAAAAACACAAGTTCGAAATATTACAATTGAGAGAATAAGACATATTTTTAATTTTTTTTCTAAAATCGTAATAAAAGCATAAATACACCATGATCATTAAAGTTACCAATAACTAAAATAAAACGAGGCTAATTCTTTGATAGAGAAAATAAATGTTGCGTCCTGGATCGAAACTTGAAGCTAAACCTTCCTGCAAAATACTGCCATCCATGATACGGATGACAGCCGTTTGAATCGGAATCAGCGCCTAACGCCAAGTACAAACTCCTCAACAATGCAATACTATGACAATCATAATATATTCACAAGATATGCAAAGTACATTTCAGAACTTGATTTTAAGTTCCTCGGTTCTCGTTTTTCATTTTCAGTTCTCGAATACTTTCAACAAATTTTCACATTCATCACATGAATGTAGATAAATATCTTTGCTACAGTCACCTACACTTGGTAACTATAAGGTTCATCTGATGGATCTAATTAATTAGATCCCAAAATCACATTCGCACAACACACATAATAATGACTTTCTGATATATGTAAGGGTCTTGCTAGAGGAGGAACATATTCCAAACTCTAACTGAGGATGGGAGCCGTCGCTCCACCAATCTTTATGCTCGAGCTTCTACAGGATGGGACTCTCTCGGTCCCCCTGTCTTACCCCGCATTTCTACGTGCCGGGAAACTCGGGCGCCGGATTACACGCCGGTCCGTGGTTCGACATTTCCTTACTATCAGAGTCATTCATCCAAATATACATAAGTTCAAACAAGACTCCATATTATTTATTTCACATTGCTATAAATCGACCCTAGTCTAGTCAAACTTCAAGTCAACATCCTCTTAGGGAAATAGTCAACATATTTGTTACTTCAATAATTAAGAGATTATCAATAAATAAAATTTCACCAATTATAAAAAGGTTCCAGAGGCTATATAAATTCTCTACAAGACTATACAAAAGTATAAAACAAAAGGAAAACATTTCATAATATTTATGAAGGAATTTCCATCGATTAAACAAGTAAATTACTTAAAAACTCATAATAACCAATTAAAATATTATAAAATTATATTACAGATGTAGAAGTTATATGAATTGAGTTTTAGACCAGAAAGTTCAAGAAAAACGAGCCTATAAATTGTAACTAAATTGTTTGACCAATTTACCGATAAACCGACATAAAATTGTTGATGTCCTCAAATGTCCACGAAAAATTTATCCAAGAGTCCTCATATGATCCTAATGTATATGGGAGTGTCTCATAAAAATTTCAAGTCAAAAATAGTCCATTTAGTATTTATTTTATATTTTATCGGTTTAGGATTTACCTTTTTATTTAAAATTCACAAGGGTCAATAGATGGTCTTATAAACTTATCCAATGATGAAATTTTAAACCTACTGTTCATATAAGAGTCTCATAAAAATTTCAAGTCCAAAATAGTTCATTTAGTATTTATTTCATATTTTAGCATTCTACGTTTTATCGGTAAGTAGTAAAACACTTAATAAAAATTCATAGATAAATACCAAAAGATTATATTCTGGTCCAAACTTGTAGAAAACATATTAATATGATTTTATAAAATTTTTTTATCCATTAATATTATATTTAACCCCTTAATATATATTAGAACATATTTTATTACTTAAAATTCAATAAATAACAATTTTAAAGAAATAACTTCATTGAATTAAATATAAATGATTTTTTTTTTAAAAACATTTCATGTAAAATACATTCATAAAGTTACTAAGCTTACACAAAATTTATTCACTACAAGAACTTCACAAAAACATCACAAAACACCGTTTTTACGCATTTTACCATAATAGAATTTCATAAAATTTACATGCATGAACATTAAATTGAAAATACACATAATAAACATATATCCATCATTAATATCATATAAATGAGAAATTTTCAGATTTATATATTTTCTTTTGTGACTTTAATTTAATATTGATTTCGGGTAATAATCGCAATACTTGAAAATTTATAATATAAACATATGAATAACATTTCTAACATTAATATATACATAATATCATAAATTTTCAACTTATAACATCCATATACTTAAACTTATAATAAACACCTTATTTTTACTTTGAACACAAAAATGTGTTATTCTTACTTTAAGTGAACATGCAAGGTAAAATTTAATCAATCTAACATATTGTCATATCTTTCACATACTCAAGTAAATATAATATAAATGTCACATAGTAAGAAGGTTAAGAAGTGTGTACCATGAGCCACCAAGGTTGCAAGAGATATAATAAGAAATAAGAACTCCAAAATAAGAGAAAATAAGCTCCAAGAATAATCTTCAAGGTTTCAAGAATAATAATCCAAGCTCCAAAATAATAATACTAAAACCATCATAAGTCCCTTTTCGGCATGTCTTACTAAAATGCTCATAACCTCTAGCTCCGAACTCCAAATCCAATTATTCAAGTGTCTAATTGCTCACAACTCCAAGACCCATATTTCATAAGAACAAAATATAGTAATAAAATGAAAAGAAGAGGGTCAAAAATCCACAAAACAGAAAGTGTTTGAAATTTGCTTACTCTTAGCTATCCAAAATATTTGAGGGCAAAATATAACCTTTCATGCTCCAATTAATGCAATTCTTGGGTCTAAAATGTGAGGAATTCCATGTACAACACCACCATAAGGTTTATTTATACATGCATGAAGAGGAATATGGGTAAACACTTCAAGTTGTATTCATGTATAAAGCTGACCAAAAAAAGAACAACAAGTTGTGAATGTTTGCTTGAAGATGAGGGACTTATATAGCTTATATATGTGCGTGTGAGGTATCAATGGAAAGCTTAGGATGTCTACAATATTATGGTATAAAAATATGAGGCACTTATTAAGAGAACTTGGGATAAAAAGGATGATTTGTTGAAGGTATACAAGCTGCCAGAAACTGTTGTGATGAAGTGGTAGAAAGATGGGGATGAATCTCCCATTTCTGGAGGGATATAAGGGCGTGTAAGGTATCTATAGAAAGCTTAGGTAAATTGGGGTATCTTTCAGACCCTGCAATTCTGACTCTAAACCTGACCTTTGTTCATATCTACACTCTTTTCTTTAATTATAGCACTAGCTACCTCAATCTAATGGTTTGGTATCTTCAATAACATGCATGTAGAGGATATGGTAGAAGATGGGGTCAAAATACACTCATTTACTATTTTTAAATTATTTTAGAAGTAAGATGCTAGTTTTGAAAAATTTTCTGAAATTCTTGTTTTTAGGAAATAATATATATTTGTTTGTCAACAATATAAAACCATAACAAAAACTATATTTTCAAATACCAACAAACTATAATATCATTATAAAAAGCATCTCTTTTTTTTTATAGTATATTTTTATTAGATAAATATATTTTGTTTATTCAAATATAACTACTTTTATTAAATCACTTAACATGAGCTTTTGTTAACATAGTTTATTTGCAAATAATAAACCACATTAATATATATATCAAATCAACCAAGTTTATAACAGACTTAATGTTATTTTAGTAAATCAAATAAACTTTAATAAAACTAAGTACATTGAAAATCTTTACTTTAGTATAATAATAACATTTAACAAAACAAAACTTAGTTTATTCAAACATAAAAGTTTTATGAATTAAACTTTCATCATTGTTGCCACTTAAGGATATATAATTAGGTAAGTTACTAGCACAAATCACTACCGAGACTATTTAAGTTAAGATTATAAGAGGCTTTAAAATAGGGCTATTACAGTGATGATGTGGCTGTCCGATTGGAAATTTGTGCATCGAATTTGACAGAGTGGGCTGAGAGCTCTTTTGGGGCTATGAGAAGGAACATAAAGGAAACTGAAAAGAAGCTTCGAGTAGCTCAGAGATGTAACCCAGATGCAAGAATGATCGAGAATTGCAAATCTCTGGCCGACCAACTTGACAACTTGCATAGACTTGAAGAGTCATACTGGCACCTGAGATCGCGAGCAAGTGAGCTACAGGATGGGGATAAAAATTCAAGCTACTTCCATCATAAAGCAAGCTCTCGAAGAAGGCGTAACTCGATCAAGGGATTGGAGGATGCAGAGGGTAATTGGAAAACAAGCTGTGGGGACTTAGAGAGATTAATAACAGCCTACTATGAGAGCCTTTTTGCTACGAGCTCTCCGTCTGGATTTGTTGAAGCTCTTGAGGGAATTGACTCTGTAGTTTCTGTGGAGATGAATGCAACCTTAGATGCCGAACCTACACACGCAGAGGTCCATGCGACGTTATTTCAAATGCACCCGACCAAGTCGCCAGGTATTGATGGTTTCCACGCACTATTTTATCAGAAATTTTGGGACATAGTGGGGAATGATGTTGTTTGTCTGGTTAAAAAATGGTGGGGGGTCTCATTGACCTTAGGACTTTAAATAAAACATGTATATCCCTCATCCCTAAATGTAATGACCCTAAAACCCTTTCTGAATATCGACCTATTAGTTGTTGTAATGTTGTATATAAGATTATTTCGAAAGTGTTGGCAAATAGGTTAAAAACCTTCTTAGAAGATATAGTGTCCATTAATCAGAGTGCGTTTGTGCTAGGAAGGTTAATAACAAACAATGCCTTGCTAGCTTTTGAGGCTTTTCACGCTATGAAGAATAGGGGCAATGGAAAACAAAACTCCTTCGCCCTTAAGCTGGATATGAGTAAAGCCTATGATAGGCTTGGATGGGGCTTTTTGGAAAGGGTTATGTTGAAGATGGGCTTCAGTGATTCTTGGGTTAGAAGGGTCTTGCATTGTATCTCGAGTGTCTCTTTTGCTTTCAAGATAAATGGGAAAGTTTTGGGGGAGGTTATTCCGTCACGGGGACTTCGACAAGGACACCCCATATCTCTTTACTTGTTCATATTGTGTGCAGATGCTTTCTCCACCCTGATAACTAGAGCTGTCATGAGCAAGAGCATCAACGGTATTAATATCTGCAGAGGAGCTCCGCCTTTATCTCACCTTTTCTTTGCAGATGATAGTGTCCTCTTCGCTAAAGCTTCGGTTAGTGAATGCTCGGAGGTTGCTAAGGTGATTAGCGTGTACGAAAGAGCATCAGGGCAAAGAGTCAATTATGAAAAAACGGAGATTTTCTTTAGCAAAAGGGTCCCTACAGAGGTGAGGCAACAAATCACCAATTTCTTGAGGGTGAGGGAAGTGGAACGTCATGCAATATATCTGGGCCTTCCCACGATCATTGGCAAATCAAAGAAAGCGATCTTTTCTTGTTTGAAAGAGCGAATCTGGAAGAAAATTCAAGGATGGAAAGAGAGGCTTTTGTCTAGAGCGGGTAAAGAGGTGATGCTGAAAGCGGTAGTTCAAGCGATTCCAGCCTACATGATGAGTATATTCCATATCCCCGACGGTTTACTTGATGATATTCACTCCTTGATGGCGCAGTTCTGGTGGGGGTCTTCTAGGGAGAATAGGAAAGTGCATTGGCATAACTGGGCGAGTATGTGCAAACCGAAAAATGTGGGTGGAATGGGGTTTAGAGACCTCAAATGCTTCAACCAAGCTCTCTTGGCAAAGCAGATTTGGAGAGTTCATAAGGAAGCAAACCCTCTTCTTTGTGCGGTTCTAAAGGCTAGATATTTCAAGAATGATGACGTCCTTGAGGCAAGAAGGGGGTATAACCCTAGCTTTACGTGGAGAAGCATGTGGGGGACGAAATCACTTCTACTGAAGGGTCTAGGATGGAGGATTGGTGCGGGATGGTCTGTTCAAGCTTGTACGCAAAATTGGTTAACCATTGAGGGGAAGCTCACACACCCAACCCCTTTGCATGAGGACATGAGGAACATTTCTGTTGGAGAGTTGATCAACCAAGAGGAGAGAGCGTGGAATGTGGATATAATTTTGCAGTCTTTTGATCACAATACCGCAAAGGCTATTTTAGCCATCCCTCTCTCACACAGGCATGACGAGGATACTCTTTTTTGGGGCTACACCAAACATGGGCTTTACTCAGTTCGCTGGGGATATTGGTTGGGGATGATGGGGTCTACTTAGGAGAAGAGGATGAACCACCCAAACACAGACCGGAAGATGTGGGCTAGTGTGTGGAAGCTAAATGGGCCGCCTAAATTAAAACACTTTTTATGGAGGGCATGCAAGAACTCGCTCCTGGTAAATGATGTTCACTTTTATAGACATATGGAAGCTTCTCTATGTGCTCGAGGTGCAATTTAGATAATGAGACCGTTTGTCACACCCTTTTTGATTGCCAACAAACTAGGTTAATGTGGCAAAACCACCCAGCTGCACGACTGATCCAGGATGCTCCAAGGAACTCTTTTGCGGAGTGTGTTGCGTGGCTGTGTGAAAAGGCAGATAAAGAGACGATGGCCATGATTTGTGCGTCTGCTTGGGGCTGCTGGTTTGGGAGGAACATGATACTTATGGAGAACAAGCCGTGTGACTTCTCACATCTTTCTTCCTCTTTAGTGAAACTGCTACAGGAATACAATTAATATGCTAGTAAAGTCTGGTCTTGTCGTACACACATTCCAGCTGCAAGGGGTTGGAATCCTCCCATTAGAGGGTGGATAAAAGCCAACTTTGATGCCCACCTTGGTGGGGACTATAGGAGGGGCTTAGGGGCTGTGCTAAGGAACAATGAAGGCACGATTTTGGTGGCTGCTGTGAGGAACTTGAGAGCTAATCTGGGAGTGGAAGAAACCGAGACTGATGCTGCTGCATTTGCGTTAGAAATAGCTCACAGACTGGGCTATGAGCACGTTATCTTGGAGGGTGATGCCCAAGTTGTCATCAATACGATTAGGAACAAGGATACTGGAGTATCGCCTATTTTCTCTCTATATAATCTTGTGTATACTCTTAGTGATTGTTTTGTAAATTTTGATTGTAACCATGTTCGTAGATGTGGGAATACACTAGCTCATATGGTGGCGAGATGGGATACGAGGATAGCCCATGAAAACGTTTGTATGGAACCTTTTCCGGCAAGCCTTCGGGCTCTTGCCGAGCTTGATCTAATATAATTCGCAGGTTTATTTAAAAAAAAAAGCTAGCAATTCCTCTCACTTTTCTCCTTCCCTCGCGCATCACAATCAGCATCGTACCCCACTACTACCCGACCCACCACCGCGCGCATAAACCGCCGCTTTAGCCATCATCAGCCGCCGTTTCAACTACCATCATAAGTCCTCTTCATTAGTAATCGTGGTAAGTTCAAGTTCCCCCCTTTAAGTGGTATTCAATCAAAGCTAGGGTTTTGTAAATTGATGAAATTGAATTTGGGGATTTAGGTTATGAAGATGCAAAAGGATGATTCTAAGTTCTCTTTGACCATTGTAGAGGAACTATTGTTGGATTTATTTGTTCGGTAAGTTATACTCTATCTTGTAAAATTGAATTTTGAAGAATTGCATGTATATGGTTTATAGGATGCTATATAGGTAGGAATTCATGGATTAATGTTCAATTGTGGAAAGTCAAGATCATGTTTGATGTTGCATGTTATGTTTATGCGGTATTAACGATGGCAATGAGAATGCAAACTAGTGTAATTTTACTTGAAAAATCTCTTGTCCAACTTCAATATAGATTTTCTTCGTAATCAATGGGAGATGTGGACATGTGGTATTAGGTAGTAGTAGAAATTCATTAAAAAAAAAAGTATTTTAGGTGATTAATGTTTCTTTGGGAATGACATGTAAGATGTAACTATATATCATTTTTCTTGTCACCATTTAGTATTACTAATCAAATGAGTATGAGTCTTAAATGGATTTTTTGATTAAGTAAAGGACTAAATAAATAAAGTAAAATTGCTTCTTTTTGGATTCTCGAAACTTTTTGTATTATGAGGATCATGGAATATTCTATATTATATCTCAAAATAAAAGCTTAATTAATTAATTGTTGGTACTCTCCTATTTGATTTTTTTATATTATCCATTTTTAATTTGCATATTATTATTAATTTTTAAGTTAAAATATAGTAAATGAGATTTTATTTGATTGGTTTCTGCACTATGTTTAATCGTGCAAATGCCGAATTCGGAGTTCAATCGACGGAGTTGACCGGTTCTTGTGATGTTACTACCGATGGAATTATGGTGTGGATGGTGATGAATGATATGGTCAAGACCTTGACCTTGAGTAGGACAATAATAGCTTCACTCACTACCTTGCCCTTACCCTCCAACCTTACCAATGGGGCACTCCAATGGCTAGATGGAAATTGATGCTCGGTTTCTTACTTTACTCACAAAGAAACGGCGCACCCTTGGAAATCTTCCTGATTTCCGTTTGAAAACTCCTCTTCAAGAATGCTAGGATTTGTTAATATCAAAAAGTGTCCTTACAAAAGAGCCTTATACTCTATATATAGGCTTGGGCCCTAAACTCTTAAAAGAGTCGTTTAAATACAATGACAAGGGCCCATTTATTCAAAACACTAATAAAACCGAAATACAAAAACCGAATAAAACCGAAATACAAGAACAAAAACCGAACTACTAATGACACGGACTAATTATTCTAGACCCTTAGAATTAGTATGCGCGACCCTATTGTCCTCAATCCTTGGAGAGTGTATTTGTCGACGAAGCTTGCATTGTTGGCACCTTCTGTTATTCCTTCTTCTGAAGTGCTATTAATGAAAGCCTTGGTGTAATCTGGTCCAAGGTCTATGCAACTCTCAGTAGCTTCCGGTGCCATGGTGTTTGCTTCATCAATGGTAATGGGTCTCTCTGTTTCTCCTTGGTGTTCCTCTGAATATGCTGCATTCCCTCCTTCTTGAAAAAGAATTGTCCCCAATTCTTGTGGGCCATGATAAGGGGACAAGTTTCCTATATCGGGTAACTGTATGGTATAAGCGTGATCTCCTCTATTAGCAATGATGGGAAAAGGTCCGGCAGCCCTCGGAAGTAATTTGTTTTTTCGTTGCTTAGGAAGTCTTTCCTTGCGCAACTGTACCCAAACTAAATCGCCAATCTTGAAGCGTCGTTTGTCTTGGGAGGTGCCATATGCTCGTGTTTTGTACTTGAGATTAGCTTTGATGATATTCTCTTTGACTTGGGCATGTAGTTTCATTAGGGCAGTAGTGTGAGATGCAGCCTCAGTGTGTAACCTGTCATGAACAGGCAACTCAATCAAAGTAACAGGAAGCAGAGGATTTACTCCATAAACAATTTCAAAAGGCGAGTGTTTAGTTGCTAGATTTGGGCATTGATTGTAAGCAAACTCAGCATGACACAAATATAAATCCCATTGTCTAATGTTTTTGTGAACTAACGTTCTCAATATCGCGCCTAGGGTTTTATTTGTAACCTTTGTTTGCCCATCCATCTGGGGATGATAGGCGGTGCTAAAAACTAGTTTGGTTCCCAGTAGTTTCCATAAGGTATTCCAGAAATGGCTTAAAAACTTACTATCTCGATCCGACACTATGCTCCTAGGAACCCCATGTAATCTAACAATTTCGGTAAAATACAAATGAGCAATGGCTTTAGCATCACTGGTTTTATAACAAGCAACAAAGTGAGCCATCTTGGAAAACCTATCTACAACGACCATAATAGCATCTTTACCTCTTTGTGTCCTAGGTAAGGCCACAATGAAATCCATACTTACATGCTCCCAAGGTCTATCAGCTACAGGCAAAGGCTTGTACTCACCTTTGTGAAAAGTCATCTTGGCCTTATGGCACAGATCACATCTCGAAATGTATTCCCCTACGGTTCCCAACATTTTGGGCCAGTAGAAGTGTTGTGCCAACATGTCTAGAGTTTTCTGGATACCAAAATGTTCACTTAGAGGGCCTTCATGTACTTCCCAGCTAACTAATATCTGCCTTAAAGGTGTATTGGGAACACAAAGACTGTTACCTTTTAAAAGGAATCCTTCCTGGAGGTGGAATAAGCCCTTAGGTTCTTTTAGGGAGGTTGTGTATAGGTCCTTAAAATCATCGTCGGTACTATAGAGTTCCTTTAAACATGCAAAGCCTAGTAACTTACATTCTAGGACAGCTAAGAGATGATGTCTCCTACTGAGCGCGTCGGCTATGACATTAGTTTTGCATGCCTTGTATTTGGAGGCAAAATTAAAAGACTGTAAAAATTCTACCCACTTAGCATGCCTAGGGTGTAATTTACTTTGGCCATGGATGTGCTTAAGGGACTCATGATCGGAATGCAAAATGAAGGGTTGGACTCGAAGATAGTGTGACCAATGATCTAGAGCTCTAACAACAACATAAAATTCCTTGTCATAGGTGGAGTAATTCATTCGCGCATCATTGAATTTCTCGCTAAAATAAGCTATGGGCTTGCCTTCTTGAATAAGGACTGCACCTATACCTTTACCACTAGCATCACACTCGACTTCAAAAGGTTTAGAAAAGTCGGGTAAAACTAATATGGGTGAGCTGCACATCTCTTGTTTGATTTGGTCAAAGGCCCTTTGGGCCGCGGGAGTCCAAACAAAAGTACCCTTTTTCGTACATTCAGTTATAGGGGCCATTATAGTGGTGAAGTTTCTGATAAACCGTCGGTAAAATGAGGCTAAGCCATGAAAAGATCTCACATCAGTAGTAGTCTTAGGTGTAGGCCAAGTGATGATGGCTTCGATCTTGCCTGGGTCAGCCTTGATGCCCTCCCTACTAATAATGAATCCTAAGAAGCTTACCTCAGTCTTACCAAAAAAACACTTCTCTAACTTTCCATATAGTTTCTGAGTCCTTAGAACCTCAAAAAGTTGTCTTAACTGGCTAAGGTGTGTTGGCATGTCCTTGCTATAAACCAGGATGTCATCTAAGTATACTACTATGAATTTTCCCAAAAATTGTCTTAGCACTTCATTCATCAATCGCATAAATGTACTTGGGGCTTCTGTTAACCCAAACGGCATAACTAACCATTCATATCAGCCGTACTTAGTTTTGAAGGCAGTCTTCCACTCATCTCCCTCTTTCATCCTAATCTGATGATAGCCACTTCTGAGGTCTATTTTGCTAAACCACTGTGCCCCAGCCAATTCATCTAATAGGTCATCTAACCTCGGGATTGGAAACCTATACTTAACAGTTATGTTGTTCACGCTCCTACTGTCAATGCACATTCTCCATGTGCCATCCTTCTTGGGTACTAGTAGGGTAGGTACGGCACAAGGACTCAAACTCTTCCTTACTTACCCCCTACTCATTAGTTCTTCTACTTGCCTTTGCATTTCCTTTGTTTCCTCAGGGTTAGTTCTATATGTGGGTTTATTTGGTAAGGGCATCCCTGGTATCAAATCGATCTGGTGTTCAATTCCTCGTAGGGGAGGTAGTCCACTAGGTAAGTCATTAGGAAAGACATCTTGAAACTCTAGTAACAATTCACAAATAGCCGGGCAGTCATGAACTTCCTTGGGGGTCACTTCCTTCAAGAACAGGACAAATAGAGTGTGGTCGGCGTTTACAATTTTCTCACAAGTCTTCCTACTCATTAAGTGTACTAGGGGTTTGATTTTTGGTGGGGGAATGGCCTTATGTGGAGGAAGGGGAATTAAATCCTTTATCTTTCCTTCATGCCTAAATGAGTAAACATTGGTGTACCCATTGTGGGTGGTCTTTCGATCATGCTGCCACGGTCTTCCCAAAAGTATATGGCAAGCATCCATGTTCAAGACATCACATACGATTTGGTCTTGGTATGATCCTATGCTTAAGTCAACTATGCATTGTTTCTTTACCATACTTCCAGTCTTATTATCTAGCTATCGTAACTTGTATGGGTGGGGGTGTAATGTGGTGGTCAAACCTAAATTCTTGACTAACTCCTGGTCGATGCAATTTGTTTCACTTCCACTATCAATGATTATGTCACAAATCTGGTTTTTAATTATTCCCTTGGTTTGAAAAATATTTTCTCTTTGGTTGGATTTAGATTCTTTAGGCCTAGCATGAAAATTTCTTCTAATTAGCATATTATACATCCCTTCCTCTGGTAGTATTTGTTCCCTTTCTTCTTCCTCACTCCTTTCCTCTTCCTCAAAAGTAGCTTCCATCCTACCGAAACTATTCACCTCATAAGAACCCTCTGGTGCATCAGCCGCAATAGGGGTAGTATGGTTTCCTCTCTCCCATTATTGAGGACTAACATTGCCCTAGGGCCTGACCTGCTGTGGATCTCTACCCATTCTCTCTGAGTGAATGCTCTAGCGTTTGGACATTCATTCTTGTAATGGCCATGTCCATGGCATTTGAAACAAATGACATCCTTAGGTGGGGCAGTTTGTCCCTCTCTTCCTACGGGTTTTCAAAGGGTATTTTTCTGTATAGGGGTTGAGGCAACAGGGGTAGACTTAGGTAAGATAGTCCTAGTGTTTTTCTGATATGGGTAAGGGGACAAAGTCTTTTTTCTAGCTTGTTTTTCGTAGATTAAGGCACTACTACATTCTCCCACATAAGTAAGGTTTTGAGTGGCCTCAAGCTTTTCCTTAAGATCTTCCCTTAACCCACCTAGAAATCTCTCAATCTTCATGTCCTCGGGTTCATTAATTTCGCAAAGAACTGCCAGTCTTTCTCCCTCTTGTATGTATTCAGATACCGTCTTTGTACCTTGTCTCAAACTACTCCAACTAGAATATAATTGTTGTTTGTAGGTGGTGGGCACATATTTCCTCCTCATATGTTTCTTTAACTTCTCCCAAGAGCCAATCTTGGCCCTATTTTCCCTAGTTCTTTGTTTTTGCAACCCATCCAACCAATTGGCGGCCAATCTAGTGAGTTTAACCTTGGCTAACTTATATTGGAGAGAGTCAGGGGTATTTTTGAACTCAAAGTAACTTTCTAAACTCCGCTCCCACTCAATGTAATCATCAGGGTCCAAAGAAGAGCCATCAAAATCCGAGATTTCAATCCTAATTGTTCTATCCTCAACGGGTTTTTCTTCCGGTTCAAGTTGGGTAATAGGTGGGGGGTTTATTCCAATCGTGGGGAAGTTTTGAACCAATTGTGCAACCAAATCAGCCAATTTATCCAATTTCTCATCAGTACTCATGGTTTATGGAAATGTTCGTGTGTAGGCAAGAAACACAGAGAAAGAAAACAAACAAAGACAACCTATTCAACAATTCAATTAATCAACCACAAGTTTCAGACTTACCAATTTCAGATTGTATTAAAAAAATAACAAAAAAAATAAAAAATAAAAAATAAAAAATAAAAAAAAAATTAATACAAAAACAAACGAAGGTTCCTGATTTCTAGATTTCTATCAACAAGCACAACACAATTAGACCAAGGACAGAAACGCAATATCAATTCATCAATTCCAATTAGACCAAGCAACAATTTATCAATTCCAAGAAAGACGACAGGTGCGGTTGTGATGCAATTGCAAATTTCAGATTTTAGCAGCCATAATCAGATTTAAGATTTAATATATGTAAATTCCATTCAAGAAAGAATACATTCACCTGATTCATGCCGGGTCGAATTCGATGTGCGAATCTTTCGCTACCGCATCGTATATTGCATAATCGATGGATCTTGAATGGCTGTGATTAGTGATGGCCTCGGTCCGGGTTGGCCCGGAACCGAACCGGTCCCGAACCGCTGAAAACCGGAACCGGAACCGGAACGTTCGCGACAGGTTTTGAACCGGAACCGAACCGCGAAACCGTGGACCCGCCAGAAAAAAGTTGCAAGAACCGTGGAACCGCCGGAAAAAATCGAAAAACCGGACCAAAGAACCGCGGACCGGTTGAACCGGCCCAACGGTCCAATGGAACCGGTCAGTCAAACTAGCCGTTTTTTGGTCAACCTAGTCGTTACAATTTTCTCTATTAATACCCATCACTTTCAACCCTTCCAATTCACAACTCATCTCTTCTCCTTCTCTCTCTACTTACTCTCTCTACTTAATTACTTAATTACGCAATTATTCTCTTAATTACATAATTAGTCTACTAATTATTTCTTAATTATTTCTTAATTATTTCTTAATTAGTCATCTTATTAATTCTTAATTAGTTCTTAATTATTTCTTAAATATTATATAATCATGTCTTCATTCTTGAAAAAAGCTAAGCCACAAAAAAAGTCACTAAAGTGGCAAAATCTTTGGGGGGTTCTTCTTCTAGCTCCAAAATAAAGGCATTTTCAACTCCATCAATATCAACAACACCTTCGGTTTTTGAAATTACGAACCGACTTATCCAGAAGGGTACGAGCCTAGTTACGACCGAGAATTACACGAGTATGCGGAATATGTTGAAAAAGAAATTGAAGATGAAGAAGAAACACAAGAAGAAGAAGAAACACCACAAAATACACAAGAGGAAGATGAACCATCGACCCCTATCGGGATACTTAGATCTCGACAATCATCAACGAGATCACTTGAAGAAGCACAACAACAACAAAGACAAGCTCGTGGTAAACGAGTCAATTTTCAAAGTATCGGTTAGTTTTCTAATTTTAATCTTCAAATTGATTGAATTTTAAATTCTTATTTATTTTAATAATGTTTTTATATTTATATTTAGATGAAAATGAACCTGTAAGACAACCTTTTCCGGCAATGCCACCTCCTAGTGGTAGAGCTGTTTCACATGTTTGGTCGTACTTTACAAAAGAACCAACCGACAACCCGGACGTGTTCTTATGTACTTGTCAAATATGTGAAAGCCAAGGAGTAAAGCCCTCAATTTCTTATAATTTCACCAAAGGTAAATACTTTTTAAGTTTTAACTTTTTATAAATGATATTAAATATTAGAATGTATTAAATATTCATTTATTGTGTTTTGTGAATACGTATTAGGTGGTGGTACGGGATCTTTCAACAAGCATTTGACAGAAAAACATGGAATCACAAAAGAAACACATACAGCAAGCGGCAGCGGGACAACAAGCGGAAGCGGACAACCACAATGGGCAACGGACTTCCCCGGCGGACCCGGAGGTATGCCTTTTAAATATGATCGTAATGAAATGATCGATGAGTTTACTAAATATGTTATTGGTGATGAATTGCCCTTTATACACGGTGAAAGTCAAAGATATGAATATTTCAATAGGAAATGTTTACAACCGCAATTTAGAGCAATCCCTAGGAATACCTTTAAAAGAAGAACCATTAAATTATATGAATCAAAAAGATATGAGTTAGTGCAAATGTTTAAAACATTTAACGGTAGAGTTAGCTTAACGACCGATATTTGGTCAGCTCCCCCACATTTAGAACCATATATGTGTGTAACAGCACATTGGATAGACCGTAATTGGTCTATTCAAAAAAGAATAATCGCATTCCAGTTAATGCCCGAAAGACATACGGGCGAAAACATTAAATATAGATTAGTTGAAATTTGTAGAGAATGGAACTTATTGGATAAAATATTTAGTTGTTCTACTGATAATGCTTCCGCAAATATAAAATGCATGGAACTTTTATATAATGAACCCGCTTTTACTAGTATATTAGGAGGTAGTTTATTACATGTACGTTGTTGTGCTCACATTGTAAATTTATCTTGTCAAGCAGGTATCAAAAGTTTAAGTGATTTATTAGGTCCCATTAGAGATATAGTCAAATGGCTTAGATTAGGACACATTAAACGAAGATATAAACAATTATGTGCCCAATATAATCTTAAAAAAGTATATTGGGCTTTAGACACTCCTACACGATGGGGTTCGACCCACGATTTATTAAAAAAGGCGCTTTTATATCGCCCCGTCATAACACAACTATATAGTGAGTTTACGGATAGTAGTATAAGTGATGATACTTGGGACTTAGCTATAGGAGTAGAAAAATTACTACAAGCGTATGTCCACGCAACTAAGATATTTTCTTATGTATACGAACCAAACGTGCACTTAGTAATAAGTGAATGTGTTACTGTTTTTTATCATCTGCATTCATGTTCTTATGAAGATACTAACGTTGTTTTGAAGCCGATTCTTGCAGAAATGATGGATAAGTGGAAAACTTATTTTACCGATTTCCCTTATATTTATGGCATAGCCACACTTTTAGATCCGTGTTTTAAGACGGAAGTCCTAACTAAAGTAATAGGATTTTATTATCAAGCACTAAATCGCCCGCCTATTGATGTACATAATTATGTAGGCAATTGTAAAAAACTGTAATCGGACCTTTATGACCATTATGCTACTATATATAACCCGAGCCGCGATACGTCTCGGCACGTCATGATCATTATTATAATTCCGTAATCGCTAATATAATGAGTCGCGATGATACTTTTCTAGGATCATCTTCCTCCACCTCCGCTACATATATAGAATTAGATAACTATCTTAAACATCATTTTGAAATCGACCTAAGTACTTATAATATTTTAGAATGGTGGAGAGAAAAAGCGGCAAAATACCCTATATTATCGCGACTTGCAAAGGATATCCTTGCAATTCCTGCTTCTACTGTTGCGTCCCAGTCGGCTTTTAGTGCAGGTAAAAGAGTTTTGGATGAAAAGAGATGTCGTCTTGCACCACATAGCATTCAAATATGTGTTTGCAAAAAAGATTGGGATCAGGCGGAGGTCCGAATGCAAGGAGAAATGAACGATGATGATCAAGACGAAGATGATCCATGGATGCTGATGGATACGTCTGCATCGTCGGGAGGAGAGTCGGCGGGAGCATCCAACCAACCAGATGACGATGACGAGTAGGATCGCGACAACGGAATATCGGACCACGGCAATACGGCATTCAACCACTACTAATAAAAGGTATGTCAAAGAACTACGTGGACTTTGATTCCTTCGGGATACGTAGGCAGCTTAGTATTCCTTCGGGATACTAGGTTCAAGTCCATTCTCTCCCCTTTTTTTTTATGATCTTTATCGTTGATTCGTTTCTTATTAATTTATTTTTTTCGTTCTTTTTAGTAAATATTTTAATAACGATGACAACCAATGCATTTCGCTAATAATCAAGTAATCGACGAAGGTACGTCCGCATTATTATAGTATTTTTTTATTAAAAATAAAGAAAAAATAAAAATGGAACCGATGATCCGACCTACCCGGCCCGGGAATTGGGACCGCCGGAACCGTCTCATGAACCGCCAAGGAACCGGTTGGAACCAGCCGGAACCGGAAAAGTCTGGGTCAGGTTCCAAATGGAACCGGAACCGGGTGGAACCGGAACCGGTTGGAACCGGAACGGAACCGGTCCAACCCGGACGCGGCCATCACTAGTTGTGATACCAAAAATGCACTATGTTTAATCGTGCAAATGCCGAATTCGGAGTTCAATCGACGGAATTGACCGGTTCTTGTGATGTTACTACCGATGGAATTATGGTGTGGATGGTGATGAATGATATGGTCAAGACCTTGACCTTGAGTAGGACAATAATAGCTTCACTCACTACCTTGCCCTTACCCTCCAACCTTACCAATGGGACACTCCAATGGCTAAATGGAAATTGATGCTCGGTTTCTTGCTTCACTCACAGAGAAACGACGCACCCTTGGAAATCTTCCTGATTTCCGTTTGAAAACTCCTCTTCAAGAATGCTAGGATTTGTTAATATCAAAAAGTGTCCTTACAAAAGAGCCTTATACTCTATATATAGGCATGGGCCCTAAACTCTTAAAAGAGCCGTTTAACTACAATGACAAGGGCCCATTTATTTAAAACACTAATAAAACCGAAATACAAAAACCGAATAAAACCGAAATACAAGAACAAAAACCGAACTACTAATGACACGGACTAATTATTCTAGACCCTTAGAATTAGTATGCGCGACCCTATTGTCCTCAATCCTTGGAGAGTGTATTTGTCGACGAAGCTTGCATTGTTGGCACCTTGTGTTATTCCTTCTTCTGAAGTGATATTAATGAAAGCCTTGGTGTAATCTGGTTCAAGGTCTATGCAACTCTCAGTAGCTTCCGGTGCCATGGTGTTTGCTTCAGCAATGGTAATGGGTCTCTCTGTTTCTCCTTGGTGTATGCTGTAGTTTCGATGTAGATTTTATCAATGCCAACATTTTGTAATTTTTTATTAAACACAAATTGAAATATTTATAATTAAATATGTGCATTTACAAACATGTAAAACTTAAATGAGACAATAAGAGGGAGTGTTATATTGGAATAAGTGAATGGTGGCACTTTATCTTTCTTTTGTTATATAGGAATGGTAAAAGACTTTCATATTTCCTTCATGTGTTGACAGGGCCTTATTAGGCCGTGACAATTCGTCACATAATCTCACCGTGGCCCACTCGTGGGGACACGGGACACCCGTGGGCTCGGGCCCACAAAACCACGGGTGAAAAGCGTTGACTTGCATATACACTCGGTGAGGTTCATTGTTTCCCAAAACCATATGGCAGTAGGAGGATTAGCTCACCAAGTATATATGCAAGTCCACACTCCACTTTATTATGGATGTGGGATCTTGTCTCACATGTGAAGTATTTTCAACAGGCCTTAGAATTGTTTGAATTGTTTGCTCCCTCCCTGTATATAAGTCAAGTGTAATTTGATCTTGAATACTTGATAAAGTTAATTTTAATATGTTTATTAAAATGTTATGAACTTTAAAAGGTTGGTTTAGTAAAGTTATAATTACAGTGTCACTTTCAAAAGTACTATTTATAGACCTTATTGATTATAGTTTATGTGGGAATTGTTGTTTTATTATGTTGCGTTGGACTGGGAAATGATTGTTATATTATCTTGTCTTAGGAACAATTTTTGATTTTAAAGGAAAATATTTGGATAGTCCATTTTACAGAGTTTCCTGTAAAACTGTGCCAAATTTTCTGTAAATATATGTATATGTTTATCTTTATATGTACTCTTTTGAAGAATATATGAAAGTGACATAAGTAAATGTAACTGGAATCTCACGATTTATCCTATATCCAAGTCAATTTATTCATGTCATAGATACTTATTGTTCCTGCTGTGAGTTGAACAATCAACAATCCCAATAAAGCTAATGAGAATGTCTTTCTTTTAGGGTGCACAATGGATATGAACAATCAGAGGAGATTCTGAGTTGCGATTCAACTGCAAGATAACGAATGAGGGCCGGAGAGGGGTTCTCCGGGTTCCTTCGATAATGAAGTCAGTATCTGTCTTTTTCTCTAGAGAGGAAGAGTTTGAATGTCAAGAATGCTCGAAATACAAAAAGTTATCTCAACTTTCCAGGGAGTGATGGCGTCTTTCTCAAGGAGCTGGGACCTCTAAGGGGATCTTGGTCGCTTTGCTTTCCCTTCTGTCAATAGGAGTGATTGGGGTTTCTCGGTTCCATAATTCTTGTTATTGATAGTGATGTCTTCTCACACAACATGTCGTGCTAAGTTGGTTATATCATTAGTTTAGGTTCGATGCTCATGCTTGTCAGGGTTCTGGGATCCAGTTTCAGATTCCCGTATGTACATTAATTGAAATTGAACTCAAGCTTCTTTGTAAGTCCTAATATTACTACAATAGTACATTCCTTCAAGTAGTACCTAGAGATGGAGTCAGATTGACTTGGTAAATTGACAATTGTTAAGTAATTGATACTCTGGCCTCCTAGTCCTATTCATTTTAAGTGTTTTATTTACTTTATGCACTATATCCAATATATTTATTCAATCCTTAATAAATCTAATTATATATAATTAAAAATTATAAAAATTGATATTATAAGATTCCACATAATTATGTTTTAACTTATAGATTAATAATAAAACATAATTTAAAAGTGATCAATGAATAGCGTCGCGAAAGTAAATGAGACACCTAAGTTTAGGATGGTTAAATATTATGTTTACATTAAAAGAAATTAAGGGTTGTTTTCAAAGTTAAAATCATTTTTTATTAGGAAAAGTCAAGTTTTGACAAATTATTTAATAATTATGGCAAGTAATTTTTTCTAGTTATATCACCACCTAAATCCTTGAGTGTTATTTTTAGTTCATTTTGTATAATTACCTATCTTTTTAATAGCGTGTTTATTGTTTTCTTTGGCGTATTTCTGGTGGGAGATAGATCCTTTAAACTACTGGAGTTCCTGGAGAAGGGTTCGTACTATTTTGATCAGTTATATATTGATTCTCGGTGTTATTTGAGACTATCGAGTTATCATTATTTAGTCCAGATCCAGAGTTGTATGTGTATATTCTTTGACGAAGTAATTATTTCATTATATTAATGGAAAAATTGCCTAGAACGATCCAATCTATTTGTGATTTTCTTACAATAATCATACTTATTGATTAACTATGAATAATCCTAACTTTGAGGGGTATTTTTCTAGAGTAAACCCGGTGACCGGATGACTTGCTGTAGCAAGTTTAATTTTTTTACAAAAAAAAAAATTAAAGTAAAATGTCAGAAAATGTTAAAAAATGTTCAATAAAAAATTTCTGATTTTTTTATTATTTAGAAAAATTTATGTAAAATTTCAAATTTTTTTCTCTAATTTTAAAATAATTTTCAATTTAATTTTTTGTTTAATTACCTACTGTAGCAGGTCATCGGGTTACTAAAATTTACTCCTATTTATATATTTTAACTGCCATTTTAAAAACTGCCATTTATATATTTGAACATAATAATAATAATAATAATATTAATAATAATAATAATAATAATAATAATAATAATAATAATATTCAAAAATAATAATAATAATAATAATAATAATAATAATAATAATAATAATAATAATAATAATATCAAAAAATAATAATAATAATAATAATATAATAATAATAATAATAATAATAATAGAGCAACCACCCTCCTCTTTCTCTCTCTAGCCCTCCTCTCTGTCGAGCGACGTCGTCTGCTCCGCCATGGCAGGCAGGAGGAGAGGCCGCCCACCGAGAAAGGGAGCCTTGGCTTGCTAAACACACTTTTTCACCCCTACCATTGTATCTGTTCTTGAAATTTGTATGAGGTTAAACCCAGGTCGGGATTTCGTAGGTCTCAAACCCTAATTTGAGAATGCGAAATTCTTCTATCTCTGTATTGTTTTATGTTTTTGAGTTCGTATGAGAACAAACACAATTGTATCACCATCAATTCAGGTTTTCCTGAGTTCGATTGTGAAACCCTAATATCGAGAGTCTTCCCCTGTTTCAACCCTAAAATGAATTAGGGGAAAATCGTATATGGCACTTCCAAGGCTATGAATCGTCAAATAGATCGATGAATCGAAGCTTGGAGGTTCTCTCTACGTATATTTGGTGTCCTGTTTTCAAACCCCCATGGAGATTTCCAGAAATGCTTAAGGATGCTTAACATATCTTTGGGATTTCCAGGTAAATTTGGGTATCTGTTTTCAGGATGGAGTTTCAGTTTAGTTTGAGTTTAAACCCAATTTAAGTTCTAGATTAATTGCATAAGGCATGTTCCAATTTAAGGTTTTGTCAATGGAATGTTCGAATTTCGTGACCCAAGCCTTAGATGGTGTTCGACTGTGCTGTTTGATGCTAACCTCCCTGCTTTGGGGTCGTTTTAGCTTCCTTATGAACTGCTCAGAGTAGTTGCGTCTGTAGAGGGTAGCATTTATGGTGCTATTCCTACCCATGAGTTGCTTAAGCAACTGAGTATTAGAGGGTAGTCGCTGGCTATTCCTATCTTAGTGGGGTCAACCCAAAGGATTACGTTTTCTATAGAGATTAATGGTTGATGCATGAATTGGTATCAGTTTTGGGAAGTGAGTTACTGCTGTTAGCTGGATCGTTTGTTGTGTGCATAGCTGAATTGCTGCACAAATTAAAACTTTTGGGCTTGTGTTCAACCGGGTCTAGTTGTGTTCTTTACCAGAAGACTGCTGGACCTTCTCATGAAGAGCTGCTTATGTGGCTGGGCTTGTGATGCTGAGGTAGCTTCGTTTATGAACAAAGAGGTGTTGAGAGTGTCTTCCAAGATGAGTACAGCTTTGGCAGAAGGGCCTTGGTGTAGCTTTGGCTGAGAGTGTACCTTGGTGTAGCTACACAACAACAGTTTCTTGCTATTGTATTGTGTTCTCTTGTTGATTGTGACCCAATGTTTGCTGATGTAGTCAGGATTAGTGTGAGCAAGTAGCTCATGTTTTGGTCTGTGAGCTATGGTTACATAGCTTGTACTGGTTTGTTGTGGGAATTTGCAGGTCTATTACTGAGGACTGATGATGCTGGTCTAATATGCAATCCAAGCTACTTCCAATCTTCTAGCTGCTGGTCTTTTACTGAGGACTCAAGCTAGTGATGGGCTCGATGTAAATTCATGTTTTAATGTAATGTATTACTCTGTTTTGGGTACTTCTATGGTCCTGAAATACTTTTGGAGTGTGTTTTTTTTGTAGCTCTTGTAGTTGTAGTGTATGAAACACCTTCAGTATTTGCTTGGTCAAGCTTGGCCAAAGCCTTTTGTAATTGTTGTCGTAGCAGCTTTAGTCTCTAGGAAACTTTTTCCTTTTTTTGGGAGTCGACTTCTTAGACTAGCGAATGACGAGGGGCCTGTCCCTCAGAAGCTTTGTTTGGGTCGTCTTCGCAGTCTCTTGGACTTTTTGTAAGCTTCGGCTATTTTTCTGGCATTTTATAAAATTTACTTTGCCAAAATAATAATAATAATAATAATAATAATAATAATAATAATAATAATAATAATAATAATAATAATAATAATAATAATAATAATAATAATAATAATAATAATACTTTCCCATCGTCTCCTTTGCACATGAAGAGTGAGGGTGAGAAACCCTTCCTAGAAGGTGGGCTCACTTTTCACACTGATGCAGTATATAGGGAGGCTTTTGGATATCTGGGTTTTCACCCCATTTGTACATGTTTCTGTTTAGTGTTAATAGAAAATGCTTGACAAAAAAAAAATAAAAAAAATAAAAAAAATAAAAAAAAAAAAAATAATAATAATAATAATAATAATAATAATAATAATAATAATAATAAAATAATAATAATAATAACAATAATAATAATAACAATAATAATAATAACAATAATAATAATAACAATAATAATAACAATAATAATAATAATAATAATAATAATAATAATAATAATAATAATAATAATAATAATAATAATAATAATAATAATAATATAATAATAATAATAATAATAAAATAATAATAATAATAATAATAATAATAATAATAATAATAATAATAATAATAATAATAATAATAATAATAATAATATAATAATAAAAGAAGGAGGGCTAGGGGTGCGCAACCTCCACCTGTGGAACCTAGGAGCGGTAGGCAAAATAGCTTGGCACATTAGTTCCAAGCAAGACTCCCTTTGGGTCAAGTGGGTGCATGGTGTTTATATGAAAGGTGGAAGATGGGACCTTTTCAACGCGCCTCCGACCGCAAGCTGGATGGTTAAAAAATTATGCAAGGTAAAGGAAACGTTATGTGAGTGGATGAAGTCCCATGTCTACTCCATAGCAAGCGTTTATAAGGACCTCCTTGGAACTCACGACAAAGTAGCATGGGCAAATACCACATGGAATAGAGCCGCAATCCCTCGAAGTCGCTTCATCATGTGGCTAGCTTTTCAAGGAAGACTGAAAACAAAGCAACAACTCTTCAACTTGGGGGTCGTGGAAGATGATAAATGCCCCATTTGTGGAACCCAAGTAGAAACAATTGACCACCTTTGCTTCACGTGTAGTTTCAGCAGTCAATGTGTTGATTTGCTCAGACAATGGTTACACTTTGCGTGGGACATTGGGAATTTGCAAGACCTTCTCCAAAAACACCGAATGCCTAGAACTAAACTAAAAATCATCGAGGCTGTCATGGGTAACCTTATCTATGCTATTTGGCGTGTAAGAAACGAAGCTGTTTGGCACCAAAAAGTCATGACTGTGCGAAGTGTGATAGAGTCCGTTAAAACAGAATCTAAAGTCAGACTAGGCTCCCTGCATTGGAATAGGTCTACATATCGCTGGCTTAGGGATCTTTAGAGTATCCTGTTGTTTTTAGGGGCAGATGTATGTTGGTTTTATGTTTTGTTCCCGTCTTGAATTGCTGAGTATGCTATTATGCTGCTGTGATGTTTTACCAACTCTTTGCTGTTATGGTTGGATGCTGCCTTTCTGTTTCAGAGATGCTGGTTTCTTCTGCTGCTGGCTTGTTCATTTTTCCCTTGAACCTGCTGATTTATGATGTGTGCGTTCAGTGCTGTTTCTGGATGTTATGGCTTTGATTCCTACTGTTTTTCAGTCCTTTTTTGAGCCCCTTATGCTGTCTCCCTCTGTTCTGTATGGTCTTGCTGGTCTTGTTTGATGGGGGTGCTGCTGCGAGTAGCTAGGTTTACTGCTGTTTTGACTCATGATGCCTACTGTGAACTGTGGAATCCATTGGAGCTGCTGTCTCGTTGTGAGCAGCTCAGCCCTCTTTGTGTTGCTATGGGGTACTAATGGTCTTGCTGCTGTGCTGTACGCCGCTCATCCTTTTTGCTCGCTGACTATACTGGATGGATGCTAGTTTCCAGGAGTTGTTCCTCTGTCGCGTGTAGGGTTTGTGTGTTGGAAGCTGTTTGCAAACTGTCTTACTGATTCTGTGTACTGGACTGTGTTGGTGAAGCTGCTGACTGAATTGCTGTGCTGGTACCTACTGCCCGCTGCTGTTTGGGGCTTTTTTGTGTTGAGTCAGTTGCTGCTCCTGTGCTGTCCGTGGTCTGCTGGGCTGGTTTGAGCTAGCTGTTGCCCTTCCTGCAGCTACTGCCAGCAAGGGTGTTTAGTGTACTGCCTGTTTTGCTGCTGTGCCCTTTATTGCTGCCCTACCTAAGTATAAAGGAGTTCAGAGATGCTTCATTTGAGCTACTATTTATTGGCTTTGCTCTGTTCTTTGTTGGCTGCTACTGTGATTTTGCTTTAATTGTTGCTAGGCAGATTATGAATTTTTTTTTGAGGAATTGGCTCTGTTAGCCCCTTTGGTTTCGGATCCTCTTTTGTACCTATGCTAGATTGTTCTGTATTGGTCCCCTTGGACTCTTTTGGGTAGATAAGTAGGTAGCTGTTTATGTAAAGCCGCCGCCTGTGGCGCTTATTCTTTTTGAGATACCCTAGGTTCACCCGTGCACATGAAGAGTGAGGTCGAGAAACCCTTCCTAGAAGGTGGGCTCGACTTTCACACTGATGCATTGTACATGGTTTTGTTTAGTGTTAATGAAAAACCGTTTGACAAAAAAAAAAAAAAAAAAAAAAAAAAAAAAAAAAAAATAATAATAATAATAATAATAATAATAATAATAATAATAATCAAAATGAATTGAGCAGCCTCTCTCTTCTTTCTCTCTCTAGCGCTCCTCCCTATCGAGCGACTTCACCGTCAGCTCCGCCATGGCAGGCAGGAGGAGAGGCCGTCCACCGAGAGGGAGAGAGTTGGCTTGCTAAACTCTTGTTTTCACCCCCATAACCTTGATTCTGATCAGTTTTCGTCCAAACAAATGAGACCTACGAATGTCTCAAACCCTAATTTGAGACTTCGAATTCAT
Source organism: Amaranthus palmeri (assembly GCA_019776075.1). NCBI lineage: Eukaryota > Viridiplantae > Streptophyta > Magnoliopsida > Caryophyllales > Amaranthaceae > Amaranthus > Amaranthus palmeri. The sequence goes on from JAAKBH010000564.1 coordinate 199,548, forward strand.
CTCTTGTTTTAAACCTAAATTAGTTTAGGGGATATAGTTTATGATCCGTAAGAAGCCTTAAGACTTAGGAATCTACTGGATTTGCTCCTGAGTGTTGCAGAAATTCAACAACACAAAAGAATCAAATGCGACTACAGTAATAGGAAAGTGAAACTTTTGAGGTTCCATTTTGAATGTTGGTGGTCGAGTTTTTCTGGACTCGTTTCTGTGTGCAGCAGTGGAAATCGAACCTTCTTAGATGTAATGGCCCTCCTTTTGGTAAGCCTCTCAGCCAGGTAACCTTAGATTCGGGTTGATTGCATAATTTGTGTATGAACTGCTAAGCAGTTATGTTTTGGAGGGTGCCAATTACGATTGCTACTCCTGTTTGTCTGGTTCTTGGTCTAGATCAGGTTACTCCTTCTTGCTTGGCCTAGTGCTATCCTGGATTAAAAAAAAAAACCTAAATTAGACCTTGCTTGTTCATCTATGTTTAGGAGGGTGAGTGCTGATTCAGGGTAGCTAACTAGTTCATTTCTGTTATTATCCTGTGAGGATGGCTGGAAGATGGATGCCCAAATTCTCAAGGTCTGGTTCATGGAGCCGTTATGTAGGCGGAGGAAGTGTGAAGTGGGTTCATTTGTTTCCCCCCTCCCCTTTGTAGGTTTCCTATGTTCCCTTGATGCTGGGCAAACCGAAACCTCTTCTTCATCAATCAGGGGGTGATGGTTTGATGGTTGTTACGCTGGTTTGCCCCCCCCCCTGTGCTATGATCTGTATTTGGCAAACGTCCTGGTCTTGTTGGATATAGGACCAGGGACACTTGCTTGTGTAAGATATACTGAAATGGTGGGTAGCTGTTGGCTGAATGGGGTATTCTGATTCCCCACACTATGCTGCTTGACCACAAGAACCTTAGGTGTTTATTTATGATGATGGTATGAAATGATGGCCATACCTGCATTGGTTGTAATAACTGCTGAAAAGGATTATAGGCTTTGGTTAATTTGTTGCTGATTTGGTGTATAGCATGCTTGGTGATCAGGCTGCTTGAGTTTGGTTCAGCACAGGATGTTCTGACAATGAACTTTGAGCAGGCCACTGTGCACTATTGTGTTGAGTAGGGTTCATCAACCCTCATCTGTTTTTTTTTTTGGCTTATCAGGGATATAGAGTAGTGGATAATTTGCTGTTTTGGCACAAGGGTGTTGTGCAGGTTTATGGAGACTATTGAGTCCCTTGCATCGGTGGCTTGTTCTTGATTTTGGGACAATCATGAATTTTGTTCATCTATGATAGTCTGGGGTGTGAACTCCTAGCTAGCTACGACTATTTGTTGGAGTGGTCCTTTGAAGATCAGGGGAGACCTTAAGAGACTCCTTCTATAATAAAGCATGAAGCATATCTGAAGTGTGCTACTACTTGCTTCTGTTATGGCTTAGTATTAATGCTGGCACTTGTTGGTCTTTGGCAAGGACTAATATGTTGCTTACGCTGGACTGCTGAGGTTTTTGTGCTGCTGAATTTAGCCACTATCAGTTTGCAATGCTGCTGCCTGCCGCTGGATATTACAAGTCTTTAGAACAATGATTGTATAAATTCTAAACTTGCATAGGTGTAGTTTATTTTTTGTTTAGTCTTTGTATCACTCAGTGAGAT